>PVJC01047702.1:0-12819 GCA_004026665.1 Murina feae
TAAAAGAATAATATGCAAATTGACCCTAACAGCAGAACCACTGGGAATGACTGGTCACTATGACACACACTGACCACCAGGGGGCAGATGCTTAATGCAGCAGCTGCCCCCTGGTGGTCAGTGTGCTCCCACAGGGGGAGCTCTGCTCAGCCACAAGCCAGGCTGATGGCTGCCAGCACAGCAGTGGTGGTGGTAGCCTCTCCCACCTTCTGGGCAGAGCTAAGGATGTCCGATTGCAGCTTAGGCTTGCTCCCCGCTGGCAAGTGGACATCCCCTGAGGGCCCCCATGCTAACTTCCAGCTTAGGACTGATCCCCTGGGGAGCAGGCCTAAGCCAGCAGGTGGACATCTCCCGAGGGGTCCCAGATTGCTAGATGGTACAGGCCGGGATGACGGACCCCCGACCCCGAGTGCACAAATTTTTGTGCACTGGGTCTTTAGTATATAGATAAGTTGGTGCCCCAGCTTTTCTCACCCTTATTCAACATAATACTGGGACTCCTAGCCACAGTGATCAGAGACCAGAAGAATAAATAAAAGGCATCCAAATTGGAAAGGAGGAAGTAAAATTCTCATTATTCACAGATAACATAGTATTATACATAGAAAACCCTAGAGACTTCACCATAAAACTCATAGATTTAATAAATGAATTTGGCAATGTAGCAGGATACAAAGTCAACACTTAAAAAATCAATGACTTTTTTACACACCAATTCCATTTACTATTTATTATCCCATTTGCCAACCCCTAGATAACATGTTCCAAGACATTAATAACAAAAACATCAAAAGCCCAATAGAAAAATGGGCAAAGGACATAAACAGTTCAGAGAGAAAGAAATATAAAATACTGTTAAATGTATGAAAAGATACACATTGCCTTACATAATAAAACTAGAGGTCTGGTGCATGAAATTTGTGTGTAGGTACGGTTCTTAGGCTTGACCCACGATCAGGGTCATCTTCCCCAGCTGCTCACAGCTGGCCCCACCCCCTGTTGCTACCCCCCCCCCCCCCCCCGGTTCCTTGTTCACCATTGGGCAATTGGTGCCTGATGCCCAGGGAAAGGGATCAAGAGATGGTCAGTGCGCCTCATAGTGACTGGTCCAGCAGTCGTTCTGATCGTTCTGCCATTAGGGTCAATTTGCATATTACCCTTTTATTATATAGGATTATTATAGAGGCCTGGTGCATGGTTGGGGGCCAGCTGTTCTATCCTGAAGGGGGCCCTGTATTGGGGTGGGGTGGTCCTTGCTTGGGGGTGGGGCCAGCTTGAGCAAGGGGCCACCGGGGGTTTGCAGGCCAGCCATGCCCCCATTGGGGTGGGGGTCTCCACTGGGGGAAGGGCCAGCCTGGGTAAGGGGCCGTGGGTGGTTTGTAGGCTGGCCACCCCTTGGCTTTGTCAGGAAGGACGTCTGGAAGAGGTCTGGTCTAATTAGCATATTACTTTTTTATTAGTATAGATAATTGCAAATGTGAGAGGTGAGATACAAGGTACCATTTCATAGCTGAAGATTGGACAAAATCCATAAAGTCAACATGTGCTTTGTGGGTCAATCTGCAGAGGAAGAGGCATTGCTTATAGTGCTGGTCAGACTGTCACATGGGGCAATGTCTGTGGAGGGCAATAGCTCCTAAAATAAAATTAATTTACTCTATGATTCAAGGATTCCACTTCTAAAAGTTAATCCTGTAGATATATTTACAAATATACATGATGATCAAGTTTATATACTGTAGCAACCTGTGTTCATCAATGAACAATTGCTTTTCACATAAAGGAATACTATGCAGTGTTGTAAAGGAAGATTGCAATGTCTGACATACAAATATCTCTAAGATACACTGTTATCTGAAAAAAAAAAAAGATCAGATCTCATAAGCTTGCGTACAGAAGATAGGCTACCTTTTGTGTATAAAGGAAAAATAAATTGTGTGTTGACATGAGTATCTAATTGCCTAGACAACACTGGAAGGATTGTAATGAACTCATATGTTTCTCATAGGAAGCAGAGGAACTGATGAAGGAGGACAGGATAAAAGCACAATTTATTACAGTTATTTTTTTGAACCACGTGGATGCATTACCCATCAAAAAGTAAAAATTAAAAACATAATAAAACAATAAATCACTAGTCCCTAGTAGTTAAATGCTCTCTAGAGTAAAACATTTCTTTGGGCCACTCACGTGTTTATCATTCTAGCTTTAAATGTTCTCTTGATTTCTGCCACTTGGGATTTTTTTTTCTTTTGAGCTCAGCTGTTTGACATACCTTGTTTTATTGCACTTCTCTTTACTGTACTTCACAGGTATTGAATTTTTTAAACACTGAAGATAGAACCCTCCACTACAAAATGATTATGCCTCACTTTTTTATAATAGTTGCTTTATTGCAGTGGATTGGAACTGAACCCACAGTATCTCTGAGGTATACCTAAATTGAAAACTTAAAGAAAAAGTACTATCCAGCACGACCATGTATTTCCAGCAGAAGGGGTGCTCCCACTGTTTGGTGTTCTTATTTCTGGAGGCCTAGTATACTCATAGGGGTAAACGGCCAAAGAGATTTCTCAAAAGTCAAATAGCAGAAGGATTTTCATGCTGCAAACTCACACAGGGCTTACTTAAGATATGTGCAACTGCCCTTTGAAATCATCCCTTCTTAAAAGTCAGAATTTGCTTATTATACATCACGAAATTTCTGATGTATCATGTTATGTTGTTCTCCATTGTTAATAGAACAGAGTTCTCTGTGTGTTTAGTTTCAGATATTGAAATAAACACTACATCAGAGATCACTTGTTGTGTGTAGCAAGTTTTAGCCCTAAAAATGTTTAATTCCTGGCTATTATCATTCTAAATTATGTACAGTAGTTGAACCAAGGTTAATTAAGTCTTTTATTCTTCATATTGGGTTTGGGAGGTGTCAAGCTAAGGGGAAGCTAAGCCTTTTTATTCTGATACTAGAGGCCTGGTGCATGAAATTTAGTGCACTGGGGGGGGGGGTCCCTCAGTCCAGCCTGCACCCTCTTGCAGTCTGGGACTCCTTGGGGGATGTCTATGTGCCAGTTTAGGGGATCGGGCCTAAGCCAGCAGGCAGACATCTCTTTCACATTCCAGGATCCCTCTCGCAGTCCAGGACCCCTCACTCCAGACCACTTGTCTGCTCCTTATTGCTTGGTTCACTGCTTCTTAGCACTGCTGCGGAGGTGGGAGAGGCTCCCACCACTGCCACTGTGTTAACCAGCTGTGAGCCTGGCTTCTGGCTGAGCAGCACTCCCCCTGACCACCAGGGAGCGCATTGACCACCAGGGGCCAGCTCCTTCATTGACCATCCACCTCTTGGTGGTCAGTACTCATCATAGCGACCAGTTGTTCTGCCTGCCATTCTGCCGTTCAGGCAATTTGCATATTAGGGTTTTATTATACAGGATAACTACATTTTGAGACTTGTTTGTGAGGAAGATGGAGAGAGGCACCACCGGAAATTTAGATTGCTGTTGGATCAACACTGCTAACTCATCTAGTACACCAATCCCTGTATAGTCCCTTAGGGTTTATATCATGAAATAAGAAATTAAAAATGGAGGATATAAACAACAACCACCACCAAGTTGCTGTGGGTTAAATTGTGTCCCATAAAAACACATGTTAAGGCCCAACCCACCAATACCTGTGAATATGACCTCATTTGGATGAAAGGCTTTCACAGTTGTAATCAAGTTAAGATGAGGTCATCCTGGATTTGAATGGGCTCTAATTCTAGCTGAGTGTTGTAAGAAGAGAAGAGACTCTGTGACAGATACAGAGATCACGTAGGGACCGAGGCAGAAACTGGAACGGTGCAGCTGTAGCCAAGGAACACCAAGGATTGCCCACAATTGCCAGCAGCTAAAAAGAGGCAAAAAAAGATCTTCCCCCAAAGACTTCACAGGTAGCATGGCCTTTGTAGCACCTTAATTTTAAATTTCTAATGTCCAGAACTTTGAGAGAATAAATGTCTGTTGTTTTCTTTTAAGCCATCAGTTTGTAGTAATGTGTTAAAGCACCTTAAGACACAAGTTCAAAATATATCACTGACATGGTCTTCAGTTTTAACCACGGTCCTCCCCTGGGGGATGCCTAAACCAAGATAGGATCCAACATGGGAGTTGGGGAGGCTGGGGGAGGTCAAGGGGGGAAAAGGAGACATATGTACTACTCTTTGTAATACTTTAAACAACAACAGAACAAAATGGAGAGAATAGTGGAATGGAAAATTATTATTGTTATCGGTAGAAGTAGGGTTCTTGGAGTACTGCTGGAATCAGCATTTCTGGAGGCCCCCATGGGTGGATGAGATGTGGTAGAAAGCTTTATTCCTATGGAATTATGTCCCTGTGTTTCCACAGTCCCATCTCCTTTAGTCCAGTCATAGAAGAAGTGTAGCTCGGGTTTCAGTAGAGCTAAAAGCAAAGCCTGTGTCCAGAGTTTCCTTTCCATGTTTGAGTTTGGTTCAGTACAGCATCAGGCTAATTTCAGTCCTTTAATTGATGTGTGTGGGGTTCGCCTGGCCGTAGGCCATGTGGGCAAATGCAGGGAAGCAGGAGCAAAAGAGTCTAGCAAGATAGAGTCGCAAGAGTCCCAAGAAAGCCAAGAACATAAGAGAGTGAACTGCTTTGTTTAGGGGTTATGTATCTCAAATCTTCCAGGCTTGTAGTGGCCATGCCCCTCTGGCCAATGCCATCTGCTCCCAGGTGTGACTAACAGTAAGCACCTTCCCTGTCACCCAACTTTACTGGGCATGCGTCTATCTTCCCTTTGTTCAGTCCCCTTTCCCCAATGTTTTGCAGGGAACATACCTGTAGGTAGAGCACAGGAGGTTTATCTTGGTGCAGTGGCTAATGCAATGCTGTGAGCACACTCCAGCAGTTCAGATCTTTCTGGCAAACCAGGAAGATGGCAACGCCCGCCTGAGCCCCTTCTACAGCCACATACACAGTACCCCAACCTTTATGCTTATTGGCTCCCTAAGAAGACGTTCCATGATTGGCCACCTCCGCTATATATACTGCTGTACTTCCTCAATAAAATTAGACCTGCGTCACAGAACCTGGTCTCCGGAGTCATGCATGCAAGCGTCCTAGTGCTTAGGGGCTCTGTTGTCCTCACCCCTGGGAGACCCCCTGCTTCATATGGCACCCGAACGTGGGGCCTCCAGAATGTCGGACCGGGTGAGTGACCCTCTGCAACAGGGCAATGTTTCCTCCATGGCGTGTGCCCCTCAGGCGCGAGCTCTCCATGCCATTTTGCAGAGTAGGCGAGTTAAGATATCAGAAAAGGAACTCCAGATGCTGTGAGAGTGCCTCTTACACTTTAATCCCTGGTTTTTAGAAGCCCCCGTATGGGACCCAGGCACTTGGGAGAAAGTACTCAAGCGTATAAGGTCTGCCGAGGTTCATGAAGGAAAAACATTTCCGCTTTCTCTAACACCTGCTATTTTGGCCCTCTTCGCATGTCTCTCTGGAGTCCCCCCTGAACCATCTCTGCCAATACCTGCGGCCCTTGCGGCCTCAGTGGAGGAGGGTCCCCTTCCCCCGTACTCCCCTCCAGAGCCCTCTGCCCTCCCTGATCCGTGGGACTTGTTCGTTAAAGAGTGTTCAGATATGGACAAAAATGAAACCAAAAAGCCTACTGCTGAGCCCGCGCCTTTGGGGGAGGGGAAGACGGTTCCACCTCCAGGTTCTACAACCAATAAACCTACCTAAAATACCAGTACTCAGGCTCAGTACAAGTTGGCGAGTTACATGTGGTGATACACGCACTTCTATACTGTAAGGAACTAAGGAAAACCTCCAGTAACAAGCCTTTCCAGTAACAATTAACCCCTATAGCTTCTCAACTAGCCATCCCGGACTCACTCACCTTACACGAATTACAAGAGCTCTCTGGCCAGATAAGAAGCAGTCTATATATATCAACAGGGGCCCTAAATCCCCTATTCCACCCAGGGGAGAGGTTTTTCTTGTATCTTCTCAGAAGGCGAGAGACACCCCCTCTGGATTCCAGCAAGAGACACCAAGCCACACGCCTTAAGAGATGAGTCGGAGACCAGTCACCCAACCAGTGGCAGAGATGGAGGGCCTCTCACTTGAAGAGGAGACATGGCACCGCTGGAGGAGACATCCCCGAGGCAGAAGGGCTCATCCTATAACGTGGAGCAATATTCCAGCCGCCTCACTTCTTGGCTAAACCCTGCTAACCTATTCATTTGGGCTACCTTAGCTGGTCACCATGATAGCCCGCATAATGGTACAACAGGCCATGATTATACACATCCAACAGGCACTAATAAAATAGGAAGGGGGACATGTAGGTAGAACACAGGAGGTTTATCTTGGTGCAGTGGCTAATGCAATGCTGTGAGCACACTCCAGCAGTTCAGATCTTTCTGGCAAACCAGGAAGATGGCAACGCCCGCCTCAGCCCCTTCTATTGCCACGTATACAGTACCCCAACCTTTACGCTCATTGGCTCCCTAAGAAGATGTTCCATGATTGGCCACCTCTGCTATAAATATTGCTGTACTTCCTCAATAAAATTAGACCTGCGACACAGAACCTGGTCTCCAGAGTCGTGCATGCAAGTGTCCTAGTGCTTAGGGCCTCCATTGCCCTCACCCCTGGGAGATCCCCTGCTTCACATGCCTATAATGTCTGCCCTTCCCTTTGCTCCCTTCCTATCCTATATAATAAAAGGGGGGGGGGGTAGGGCCAGCCGGCAAACCACCCACGGCCCCTCAACCCAGCTAGCCCACCTCCAATGATGGGGTGGGTTGGCTGGACCCCACCAGTGCATGAATTCATGCAACGGCTCTCTAGTATATACTAATAAAAGCATAATATGCAAATCAACTGAACAGCAGAACAGCGGGATGGCCATCCAGACAACCATGCTATACCACCTATTGGTGCCAGGCCATCCAAGGCGGGTGCAATGTGTTTGGTCTGGGGCCCAGCCATTGCCCCATTACAGCCCTGTAGAGGGAGGCCCAGGCCACCGGTCAGCAGGGCAATCAATCAGGGGGCTCTATGATTGCCCCGAAGAAGGAGGCCTAGGCTACCTGGTGGTGGTAGCCCCCCCAACAGAGTGTATGAATTTCATGCACTGGGCCTCTAGTTGTTAATAATTAATTACAATGGTATCAGTATTTCCATCTTAGACTATTACATCCATTAAAAAGACCTCTTTTCCCTTTTTAGGATCTTGGCATTAGGAGTGCCTACTTTTATCAAACTCTGGTCAATAGGGTGGGAAATATATACTAAACTTACTATAAAAGTAATATATGATTTTCTATGCAGTCAGTTGTACTGACAAGCACTCTATCCTCCTCTTTCCTCTGCTATATTCTCCAGAGAGAGGCTATAAACCATAACTTTCATGTGATTCTAGAAATGTTTTACATATATACTAGAAGCCTGGTACACGAAATTTGTGCACTGGGGGGGCGGGAAGGGTTGTCCCTCAATCTAGCCTGCACCCTCTCTAATCTGGGACCCCTCGGGGGATATCTGGCTGCTGGTTTAGGCCTGATTCCACAGGTAGTTGGACAATCTGGGACTGCTGGCTCCCAACTGCTTGCCTGCCTGCCTGCCTGCCTGATTACTCCCTAACCACTCCCCTGCCAGACTGGTCAATGCCTAATTGCCCTACTCTGCTGGCCTGGTCGCCCCAACTGCCCTCCGCTGCAGGCCATCTTGTGGCAGCCATCTTGTGACCACATGGGGGTAGCCATCTTGTGTGAAGGTGTGGTGGTCAATTTGAATATTACCTCTTTATTACATAGAATAGGCATTTTCAAAGGCATACATGGCTAAACACAAATGTGATTGTCATATACACAATACACTATGCCTTATTTTCTTTAATGTAATTTGGTTATCCATTTATAGTGATTCATGGAATCTCTCTCATTTTTAAAAAATTGCTTGGTGTTCTATTGCAAGAATGCTTAATATATCAAATATCTATATACTAGGGGCCTAGTGCATGAATTTGTGTACCTTGAAAGGAACTGTGGGCTGCAAGGCTGTGGTGGGCACAGGGATGGGTCTCAGCCCATCCTCTGTGTCCCCACCTGGCTCCTCCCACCATGGCCCAGAGTCTTTTGTCTGAAGGCAGCCCCCTCTGCCACTGCTGCTTCCACGTGCTAATGGCATCAGCCCCATTCGCACCTGCTGATGGCGCGGAGTGATTGGGGCTGGTGCCAGCAGCGGATGAGAGTGGGGCTGAGATTGTTAGTGGGTGGGAGCAGTGACTGCTGCCCCGATTGTCCCTTAGGAGCAGGGGAAGGTGGAGAAGCCTGAGGAGTGATCAGGGCTGGCAGATGCTGCTTGCACCGACTGACAGTGCCGAGCAACCAGGGCTGGTGCTGGGTGCTGGCAGTGGGTGTGAGCTGTGGCTCCAGCGCCAGCAGTGGGTGTGAATGGGGCTGGTGCTGGCAGCAGGTACAAGTACCTAGCATGACGTCAGCATGCGGGAGCAAAGAATTTTCAGTAACCACCAGAGGCTCGCCCTGATGACACGACCAGAGCCCTGCCTTGGTCTGGCACTCCCACTCACCTGCTCCACCATCCCTCTGCAGCTGATGCCTGCCATGTTCCACATGTGTCCCCTGGTGGTCAGTACATGTATAGCGACCAGTTGTTCAGTTGACCAGTTGTTCAGTTGTGTGGTGGTTCAGTTATTCTGCTGTTTGGTCTATTTGTATATTAGGGATATATATGGGCATTTAAACTGTTTTCAACATACCAATTATGTTGAAACAAATGTCCTTTTGTGTATATATTTAAGGACTTATACATATACATCTAAGGACAAATTCATAGAACTCAAAATGTATAATTAAATTTTGATAGCTATTATAAAATAAACTAGGGGCCTGGTGCATAAAAATTTGTGCACTCAGCAGGGGTGGGGGAGGCCCTCATCCCGGCCTGTGCCCTCTCACAGTTTGGGACCCTGGAATCCATTGGGGCACACAGCACACACGGAGGGCATGCCTACGTGCGTGCTGTGTGCCCCCATTGCACCGATTTCCAGGCCCCAGCCTTGGGGATGGAGCTGGCTCGGTCCCTCCACCCCCGAGGCAGCCCAGCCGCCTGGAATCCGCAACCGGATCTATTTCAGGCCTCCATCACCAGCACCCTGCTCCTCCCCCGGCGGTTGCGGCCTATGCATTGCTAGGCTTCTCCCGGGCTGCTCTGATTGGCTGGTGGGCATGGCTTACCCATTCCAAAAAGACGGTTAATTTTAATATTACAGTTTTATTAGTTTAGATTCTAAGAGAAAATGTTGATACATTTTCACATCACCTAATTCCTATAGCTAATTCAGAGTGCATGAAACTATTAAACGGTAAAATCACAAGATTGATTTGGAAAACTAATTATCAAGCATATACTCAATTCTTAATCAAATTAAGTAAGTAATTATAAAGTGTTTCAGGGATGAAGAAGAGAGAGTCTTCTCTATAGATTTTGACCTTTGTTCTCTTTCCATCAATAGTTAGAAATATCCTTAAACAACCTTCTAGGGAAGCATGAAAACGTTATTTTATTGCAGACATTTTCTAGAAATTGACTCAGAAAAAGTGACCTAGTGAAATCCTCTATCTGCAAGGATCTCTACTGTAGCAAAAAGTACACAGATAAAGCAAGAAAATCACTATTGATGAATGCTGTTCTTATACCTTAAATTCAAACACTTATGTTTAACTTTGAGACAGAAGTAGATGTGATTTATATATCACCTCTAGTAAAAGAAACTGACCACAATACTTTTTATTTTTTACAATATATTTTTATTTTTATAGGAAGAAAGGAAGAGAGAGGAAGAGAGAGAGAGATAGAAACATCAATGATGAGAGATAATCATTGATTGGCTGCCTCTTGCAGGCCCCACACTGGGGATTGAGCCCACACCCTGGGTATGTGCCCTGATCAGAATTGAACCATAAGCTCCTGGTTCATAGGTCGATGCTCAACCATGAACAACACTAGCCAGTTTAACTCATGAAACTCTGCCTCATTGTTAAACCTAAAGGCAAAGATCTTCTTTCAGCTATTTATTGCTTTGGGGAAATACTCAAATAAAAAGATTCAAGGGAGACTTGCAGTTTTCTTGAGTGTCAGCATGCAAACTGCAGTAAGAAACCCAACTTCTACTCTAATAAAAGTGTAATATTGAAATTGATCGTTTCTTTGGGACATCTAAGCCATGCCCACCAGCCAATCAGAGCAACTGTATGCAAATTAGCTCAGCCAAGATGGCGGAGGCCACAGCCACAGGAGAAGCCCAGCACAGCAGTCCAGCAAGGTAGACAGAAGACCTCTGCCCCAGGATCCAGGCCACAGGTGCGGGCAGGAGAAGCGAGCCCCCGCGGCTGTGGCCTGGACCCTGTGACAGATGGCTAAGCTTCCATCTGCCCCAGAGTCCAGGCCGCAGGCACGGGCAGACCAAAGTGAGCTGCCCACGGCTGCAGTCCAACAGGGCAGACGGCTAAGCTTCCGTCTGCCCTGGGATCCAGGCCACAGCCGCGGGCAGGAGAAGTGAGCCCACACTGTGGTCTAGGAGAGACAGAAGCTGTGCCATTGGTGGGTCCCCAATGGAAGGGTGGATGGTCCAGAGGTGGAGGTGCTCCTGCTTTGCAGCTGCAGTGCTGGGGCTGCATGGGCAGCTGCCACCTGGTTGGGGCTGAGCCCTGAGCTGGAAGTTAATGCCCCCTCCCCATGGAAGCTTTAATGAGGGAAGGAGGGCTGCTTCCTCTCTCTTACACACACATATCCCCTCCTGGGCTCCCTCTCTCACTGGCTCCATTTTCTCTGCCACAGGGGCAGGGGTCTCCTGTTAGAGGCCCTGGTCTCCCTTCAGAACTGGGGTAAACCCCCGGGGGAGCCAGGAGACAGAGAGATGGGCAGGGGGCAGGGTGGAGGGAGCAGCAGCCAGGGAGAGTTTGGGAGGAAGTAATCAGGTGGGGGAGGGGTGGAACAGGATGGAGGGAAGAACTTTATAAAAGTCAGTGGACAGCAGAGTTAAAAAAAGAGGATGTATGTGTGAACTGTAGGGCCTATAATGAAAACCAAGTATAGTTGTGTACTGGGGACAGATTTTAAAAGTAGAAGTCAGAAAAGAAAAAAAGATAAATGATAGTGGATAATTAGGCAGGTAGATAGATAGGTATTAAAACAGTGGAAGTAAGTAGAGAAGTATGGCAAAGGTAGGATGAGAGAAAAAGAGGGAGGGAAGAAAAGTTATAAAGGAGGAGCTGGTAGAGCTTAAAAGGAGAATGGGAAGAAGGAAGGAATGAGGGAGGGAGCAAAGCAAGTCAGAGGAAGTGAAGAAAAAAATTAAGGTGGGAAATAAGAAAAAGGGGAGGGTGGGTAGGGGTAAAGATAAAGGAAAGAAGGAGTGTGGGAAGGGAAGGAGGGTAGTAGAAAAATGGGAAGAATGATGATGGAACAGAAGTAGGAAATAAGGAGGAAAGAAAAGTTTATAAATGGTGAATCAGTAGGAAAAGTGTTACATAAAGGAGAAAAATTGTGTGAGAGGGAGAAGCCAATAAGGAAGTCAAATACAATTGTGTGTGAAGGGGATAAGACTAAAAAAGAAAGTTAATAGGGGTGACCAGGCTGGCAGGGGAGGGCAGTTAGGGGGATCAGGCAGGCAGGCAGGCAGGCAGAGTGGTTAGGGCAGGCAGGCAGGTTAGCGGTTAAGAATCAGAGGTCCTGGATTGTGAGAGTCCCCAAGAACTCCATATTGGAGAGGGTGCAGGTCAGGCTGAGGGACCACCCCCCTCCACCCCCCATGGACAAATTTCGTGAACCAGGTCCCTAGTCCTATATAATAAAAGCCTAATATGCTAAGTGTCTGGTTGTTCAGTTGTCTGATCAACCAATCAAAGCATAATATGCTAATGAATGCTAAGGCCACTTAACTGCTTGCTATGATGTGCACTGACCACCAGGAGGCAGACATTGACTGATATGTTAGCTTACTGTTGGGGTATAGCCAATTGGGACTGGATGAGATGGGCCAGACATGTCCTAGAACCCTCCCGTGGTCCCTCCCCAGCTGGCCAACCTTCTGTGTCCCTCTCTGACCCCGATTGTGCACCAGTGGGGTCCCTTAGCCTGGCCTGCGCCCTCTCACAATCCAGGACCCCTTGGGGGATGATGGAGAGCCAGTTTCCGCCTGATCCTGCAAGGGAGGCCGAGAGCCCCCCTGGTGCATGAATTTGTGCTCCAGGCTTCTTGTTTTTTTTTATAAAACAAGATGTTGGCAAGCTTTATGGCAAGACCATAAAGCTCCTTGTCTTCTTTATCCATTCCTTGAAATTGTGAAAAGACAAGCACATTCCTGCAAAATATGCTTGCCTGTGTACATGTATGCATGCTGGTGATGGTGATGGTGATGGTGATGGTGATGGTGATGGTGATGGTGGGCGTAAGGAGAGGCAGATGACATAGTTTCCCTTGTTCCAGGCTACTTACTATCCAGGGTTACTTAATTTTTTCAACTTGGTGGTGGAAAGACATGACTGTCTGCTTAGCCAGCTGGCTTGAATCTGTGTCCACTTACACTGTCTTATGTTTATTTCTTTGGACCTGGACCCCATCCTTGTTCTCAGTGTCTCATTTTCAAGCAGAATTCTTGGCATCATTCAGTACTGCAACTCACTCTGTCTCCCATAATCTCTATCAGGCTCGTAGACTTCATCTAACAGGGTTAGTTTCTATAGGGTCTGTTCCTCACTGTTGCCTCCTCTTTATTATT
>PVJC01047703.1:0-12816 GCA_004026665.1 Murina feae
ACACACACACACACAGAAGGCGCCTGGCAGACTGGGGCCATCATAGGACATCCACTGAGGGGTCCCAGACTGTCAGAGGGCACAGGCCGGGCTGAGGGACTCCCTCCACCCCGAGTGCACAAATTTTTGTGCACCGGGCCCCTAGTGTCATTATATGTTGTATCGCCAATAGGAGCAAGAATAATCATACAAAGGACCAGAATCTCTTCTCTCTCCATTGATCAAAGACCAGGTTGTCCCCAATTCAGAGGTTATGTAAGTAAACCTATTTGTTTGCAAACAGCTTTCCTTGGCAAAACAAATTAGAATCTTGTGTTTTAGTTTCTTCAAACCAGGCAAAGAAAAGAAATAAAAGCATAAACTAAATTCAATAAATCTTTATTGAGCTCCCACGGGATGCATGAATTTAGGATCTATAATTTACATAAGTAGAAAAGTGTTATTTTAGCCCCTTAAAAAAAAGGAAATCACAACTTCTCTATATATTTCAAGTGAATCATTTAATGTGAGTGAGGCTCAGTTTGATATTGCCATGAGTATTAACAGAAGGAAATGGGAAAGCATAAACTTTTCCCTGTTACCGAATAAGGGTTTGATGCCAGAATCAACTAGCCTGTTGGTCTAACAATAGCTGATCAAAAAGGCTCAAAAATCTGGAAGTATAAAATGTATTCGGAAGCACTGTTCTTTGAGGGCACATTCCCTGAGGGCAGGAAATGCTGAAAGAATTAAATGGCTCAAAAATGATAGTGAGATCAAGAAGAATTAGTCACAGCTTTGGAAAAAACAAAACTGAGAACAGATGACACTAAGTGTAGCGAGGGTGAATCCTTCTCAAGTTTCCCTGGAGGTGTAGTAGCACTCTGAGCTAACCAAAGGGCTACGAACTCATGCTCCTTTGAACAGAGTGGTTTTAAGTGGTAGATTCTCCAGTGCACCAACTGTATTTTCAAGTATAATCCTAGTATTTGTACCTAGAAACACAGAAGAAAAGCAGCAGGGAGAAAGTGTCAAGTATGTAGGATGTAAAGGATTTGGCAGCCCTAGAATTCCCAGTTTGCATCTTTTTCATCAGGGAAGTCACAGTCTGGCTCAGTCCAAGGTGGTGCTGGAGGCAGTGCTACTGATGGCTTTTGATAAGCTGGAGGCAACAGTGAAAGGATTGCATCCTGGCTCTCTTCTTTCATCTGTCAAAGAGACTCAGAATAAGGCTGTTGGTACATAAATTTAATACATTAGCTCTTTTAGCAAAAAATAACTTTTAAAGAAATCATTGAAAGTATTTAAGATGTTTTTAACCAAGTCACTAAAAATACCTTTGATTCTGGTCATCTGAAAATAGGAAGAAGTGACAGCCAAATCTAATGATTTTTATCAGAACTGTTTCTAGACAGTTTAAATCATTTCTAGGCAATATAGAAAAATAAAATGTCTCTAAATCAAAATATCAACTGAGGATATAGTCACATATGCTGATATTCCATTTGTTTTTATTTGTTTTGCAGAATGGATGTATTTAGAAAGTCTAGCTGAACTACCCAAAAGTTTTCTTGATTTTAACTTTATTTTGTAAGAAAGCTGTTATTAAGATCCTTAACAACCAAACTATCCCATGAAGCCAATACATGAAGTGACTTTTTAATAGTATTTAAAAACATCTAGACAACAGAAAAAAGATCAGCTTACCTGTTTGAAGAAAACATGGGATAATAAACTGCTTGCTGATGGCCTGAAAAATTTGTAAAAGTTATGAAAAAATAGAACCTCATATTAGAATGTTGATTTTTAGATGTAAAAATATAGTAGAAATTAGGCTTAGAGCTATAAACCCAATACTAAAAAATTAAAAGGAAAAATATATGTCAGAAGCCTAACTCTTAGCTTCCTTGACTAATGAGAAGAATTCTAGAGATATTCTTTAGTTAGTACATAACTCAACATTTACTGGGTACTTACTAAGTATAAGGAGCTTATGCTAGGCATTAAGGGGCTAAAAAAAGGTAAGACGCATACCTTATTTCCACAATTATTAATGATAAAATGTAGTTTATATGATAATAATTTATATTATTATACTAACAGCAACTAACATTTTTGTACTGCTTGGAAATTTCTAAAGTGTCTTCACATAAATGCAGTAATTAATGTCCAGAAGATTAAGCGACTTTCACACGGTGACTTGGTTAGGAAATGAAATAGCTAAAACTGGAGCCCCGTTGTCTGATTTTGAATTCTGTATTTCTCCCTCTTGCTCACTGCCTCGACTTGTTTTTAGCATTGATGCTGTCGAGATTAGACTATGATTTTTTGACCAAAAGACTAGTTAAGGATTTGAATTTGGCAGGAAGGGACTATCACAAAGCTTCTATAAAGTGTAAAACATACGTTTTCTGTTACTTAGAGGTGAACAGTATTACCTTTTCTCAGGATCTTGTTGCAAACAGAGCTGTACCAAGCTAAAGAAGGCAGGGGAGAAAGTTTTTGAGGATGGTGTTTGCAGTCTGTCACTATTTACTGTGCGAGTTCCAGTGGAGACAAGTACACTTTCTCCAATCCCAGAGTCTACACCGGACCGGGAATTCTTCATTCTGGATTCTGACTGAGGGAAAATACTGATATCCAATGGGCTATAAGGAGGACCTTTCAATTTCTGTAACAGCATCTAAAAGAGAGAAAAATTTCTTTCAACCCTTATCAGGCAAAATATTAAAACAACAATGAAGATCCTAAGAGTTTACAGTAGGGGTATTTAACAGATATTACCTAGAACATAAGGGATCATGTGGAAGGACAGTAGTTCTGAGATTTTAGTAGCATTTACCTGAGTCCTGTGCATGTCCTGGAAAGGTACCTGCCCACTGGCCAATTCACACGCTGTAATGCCAACACTGTAGATATCTGACTTCACGTTGTATCCATGTAAATCCTATAGAACAATGAATGTGAAGTCCTTTAGTGTAAATAACTTAAAAAATTATATACATGTGCTTCTTTGATAAAGGATGGTGAATAATAATGGAAAAAACTTGTGAGAAATCAAGCTATACCTCATATATGGTACACATTTTTAAATTCCTAACAATAATTTTGACACAAAAGAGAGAAAAAAGTCTTGCAGTAGTAGTGCATTCACCAATCCAAATATAAGGTCACAACTGTCCTTTAGTCAAGCTTAGAAGACACTCGAGACGCACAGACAACCCAATGCAACAGCCACACCTGACCTGTCTCAGTAGTTCTGGACTCAGCCACGGCTGCACTGATGTGCTGAACTGTGGGAAATCAAACACAGCCCTATGCCTCTGTCCGTGCTTAACCAAACTATGCAGGTGGGACAGGCCAGAGAGGGTCACTAGGCCATCACCAGAAATGAGGATATGGCTGGCTTTAAAACTCCTAGAACAAAAAGAAACAATCCTAAATACTGGGAAACTGGCCAATGAAGAAAGAATAAAAATCTGGTCAGAACAAATTCATGTATGCTCTTGGAAATTAAATGCTCTTTATAACATAGCAGCACACTGCTGTGAATATATGGGAAATGCTCAGGGAATTAAGGAATCCTTTCAGCTAGTCAAATAGCTTTAGGACAAGAAAAGGTGTAACTGACAACTACATACATGTTGGAAGTGATAATATTTTATGCAAACTTGGAAAGGAATCAAATGATTAATTTCACTCTTTGTAGGATGCTATTGCAAAACACCCAAGCAGACGTCTAAAAAAAAAAATCAATGAACTAACACTTAAAGCATAAGGTTATAATTTAAAGTTAAATGCAGTATTATCCAAAAATAGCCTTTTATAGTATTAACACTATTTATAAAGATATGTCTTATATAAAAATTTTCTTTGTCAAATTATACAAGAGCCTGTTTTTCATCCAAAACACTGGATTTTAAAACTAATAAGAGTTTCTAATAGACTAACTACAGTAGAATGATCAATAATCTGGTAAGATGAATTACAATACAGTCTGTGAGAAAGCCTCAGTGAACCAGAATTATGCTAAAAAACAACAAATAGTAAGAAAAAAAGCTTTAAGGAATTTGAAACAAACAAAAAACAAGCTTATTTAAAAGTAACTTAATTAAAAAGGAAAACAAAGTCCCAGTGTATCTTAGAACAGCACTGTTTTTAATATTCAGCCAATTCTGCATCTATAGTTTGATAACTAGAGAACTGATATTTAGTACGATAATCTCAAGATACTACAAAATATTTGCCAAAACAAAGAAGGGTTGTTGCAATTTGTACATGATGTAACTATGACTTAAAGACAAAAACAGATAAAGGAGCTATTAGCTTAAGGAAGAAGGAAGAGCTACCTCGGACCCCCTCCTCCAGCTCCCTCCCACATCAGACTGAGAGGCGAGCTCCCTGAGCTCCAACAGGCACTGAGCACAGCACTCGCACAGGGAGGGGCCTGAACACTGTGGGGAAGGAGCACAAAAGCTTCAACAGGACCTCTCGGCCTTGCCTCCCTCAGTGCCCTAGCCCTCCTTTCTGATGCTCAACTGCTCCCGCCTTCCCAAAAGCTCCCTAAAGGATTCCTTCCACTAAAATTCTTTCATTTTGCAAAATACAAATAAGAAATACCTGTGAATACAGCCATTTTGGTGCAGATAGTTCAATCCTCTCACTGCTCCAAAGAGAATGTTTCTTATTAAAGTTTCACTCATTCCTTCAGGAAAGTAAGTCCTCAAGAGCTGACTTGCTGAACCTGAAAGAAACCGCTGAAATCTTTAAATGAACATTGAAAGTGATTTTGCTTCTATCTTTTTTAAAAACGATTTTTTATTTATTTTAGAGAGAGGAAGCGGGGAGGGAGAAAGAGAGGGGAGCAGAGAGAGGGAGAGGGAGGGAGAGGGAAAGAGACATTGATTTGTTGCTCCACTTATCCATGCATTCTTTGGTTGTTTCTTTTATGTGCCCTGACTGGGGATAGAACCCACAACCTTGGCATAAAGGGATGACGCTCTAACCAACTGAGCTACCTGGCTAGGGCCTATCTATGCTTTAAATATTCTTTTCAACTATAAACACCGAACACACACACACACACACCCTTGTTACATTTCAGAATGAACCATTTTCCTATGTAAGGTAATTTTCCTTCCAGAATATTTAAAAAGACTTTTCTAATGGCACTCAGGACCAGAAAAGAGAATTAACAATTTTTAGCATTACTGAGAAAACAAAACAAAACACACTGTGTGTGTATATATATTTTTAAATCCAGAGACAATTCACACAAGTTATCCTAAAAATCAAAGTTCTAGAATCCATTTGTTTATTCAACACACTTACTGAACCCTGTTTTGTGCTAGGTACTGTATGAGCCCCAGGTACCCAAATGATAAGTACATACATAATCCTGCCCTCAGGGTGCTCTGATCCAGTGAAGGAGTCAGGCACACACAGATGTTTACAAGACGTGAACTAAGCTTATTCTGCAGAGAAACTGGGATGGGGATGATTTGCACAAGCAGAACACTACTTCTGCTGGGAGAATAATGCAGCTCTCTGCTGAGGGAGGGCGGAAACCAAAGGGGGAGGCAGCGAGTTCTTGGAGAAGCAGTGGTGGCTCACTCATCATCAGACCTATTCCTTTTTTTGAAGATTAAAATTCAACATAAGCCAGAAATAAAAATATAACATAAAATTTGGAATTGGCCATCAGATTTATAAATTAAAAGTGGTTAATCATAAATCTAAGATCCCACTCATCATTATAATTATAGTATCCAGGCTAAGCTATGAGTTATTTTATCAAGAAAGTTTTCTTACCATAGGCCATAAACGGAGAAATAACCCAAAGCCAGCTGCCAACAGTGAAAACAGTCCAGTAAGTTGTAATATTGGGGTGCTGGAAAAAGTGGGATAGAATCACAGCTTTCTAGGATAAACACAAGAGAAAAGACATGTAAAAACCACCTTTCCCCCCTTATGATGAAGATAACAGCAGTTGTGTCAGCTAACTCTCAGTAGAACTTACTAGTATTAACCACTGTTCTCAATGCTGTATGTCTTTAAATCTTATATCCACTGCATGTTGTGATATGATTTTACAGAAGAGGACACTTAGAAATGAGTTAGAAAACTTGTCCAAGAGCACATAATACAAGAAATGAGTGGGATATGAACTTAGTATGAACTTTTAACAATCAGAGGCCTGGTGCACAAAATTCGTGCACAGGATTTTGAGAGGCGGGGGGTGGGGGGGTGGGGGGGAGAGGGTGTTTCCCCTCAGCCTGGCCTGCACCCTCTCCAATCTGGGACCCCTCGGTGGATGTCCGACTGCTGGCGTAGGCCCAATCCCTGTTGGACATCCTTCTCACAATCCGGGACTGCTGGCTCCTAACTACTCGCCTGCCTGCCTGCCTGCCTGCCCTTAACTGCTTCTGCCTGCCTGTCTGATTGACGCCTAACAGCTCCCTTGCTGACCTGATTGCCCCCAAGTGCCCTCCCCTACTGGCCTGGTTGCTCCTAACTGCCCTCCCCTGCAGGCCTGGTCCCCTCCAACTGCCCTCCCCTGGTGGCCTGATCACCCCCAACTGCCCTCCCCTGTAGGCCTGGTTGTACCCAACTGCCCCCTGCAGGTCCAGTCACCCCCAACTGCCTTCTCTGCTGGCCCAATTGCCCATAACTACCATCCCCTGCTGGCCATCTTGTGGTGACCATCTTGTGGTGATGTCGCACGAGGGTGTGATGCCAGCTAGGCTTTTATTGTATAGGATATAGTATTCTTAGTATAGAAACGTTTTAAAAAATACATAAAAAGCCTTGGCTGGGTGGCTAAGTTGGTAAAAGCATTGTCTAGTACACCAAAAAGTTACAGGTTCAATTCCTGATCAGGGCACATACCAAGGTTGCAGTTTCAGTCCCCAGTGGGGATGGGCATGGGAGACAACTGATAGAGGTTTCTCTTTCTCTCTCTCTCTCTCTCTCTCTCTCTCTCTCTCTCTCTCTCTCTCTCTCTCTCTCTCTCTCCTCTCTCTAAAAATCAATAAAAACATATTCTTAGGTGAGAATTTAAAAAAATACACAAATATATGAAGATAAAAGTAATTGCTAACATTGCATCACAGAGAAAACCACTAATAAAATTTTGGTATAGCCCTAACTGGTTTAGCTCAGTGGATAGAGCGTCGGCTTTCGGACTGAAGGGTCCCAGGTTCGATTCCGGTCAAGGGCATGTACCTTGGTTGTGGGCACATCCCCAGGAGGGGGGTGTACAGGAGGCAGCTGACTAATATTTTTCTCTCATCAATGTTTCTACTACATCTGCCTTCCTCTCTGTATAAAAATCAATAAAATATATTTAAAAATTTTTTTGGTATAATTTCTTCCAAATCTTTGTGTAAGATACATGTGCACATGTAAACATTTTGAAAATGAAGACAAAATCAAATCCTTTCCTTCTTTATATAGAAAGTAATTAGTGACAATGAAAATGGTATGATGATATTCCTAAAGGGCAATTCTATTAACATTTATCAATTTAGAAGCTAATTTTGCCTAACTGGATGGGAAGGATACTGTCTCTTCTATTCCCTGTATGACTATTTGTGATTGGACTAACTAGGGGTTTGTAAATCTCTAGACCAGAATTTCAAATATGATATTCATACAAAGGAATGCATAGTAGTAACCAAAGTTTAAATATATTTGTTCTTTCATGGATCTGCCTTCCAAGTATTCTTCCTAATTCTGTAATTGCATATTTATTAGAAGAAAGAAATCTACTTTTCTCTAATGGAAAGACATGTTAATTTTTTTTTTGGGGGGGGTGGGGGGAGTTCCTTACAGAAGTAACTCCTCAGATAGACAGCACTTGAAATGCGTTATTTTCTGGTGTTGTCACCTGTAAAGCTTTCAGACGTTCCTCATTGCAGTTTTCCAGATTGGTGATTTTGACGGTCACCAGGGTTCCTGTGGGAGTATGCCGTGCAAGATGGACAGAAGTCAGGTTGTCAAAGCCTCTTCCTACAATCAGACATAAAACTGTGTTAGCAACCAAAGAAGAAAAATGATAATTTGAACTTCATCAAAATTAAAAACTTCAACTCTTCAGGGAAATGTAAAGGCAAGCCATTGATTGACAGTATTAATAATACTTTTAACTGACAAGGTTTACATCCAGAGTATATAAATAACTCTCAAACAAAAACTCATTAAAAATAGGCAGAAGGTTAAATAGGCAATCCAGAGGAGAAGCTATAGGAATGGCCGATAAGCACATAAAAAGATGCTCAAGATAGAGAGATGCAAATTAAAACCACAGCAATATGGCATCACATACTTATTATAATGGCTACAATTATGACTTGATAAACAAGTTGTGACACAGTCACACAATGGACTGCTGCTCAGTAATTCCCACAGCCCCTTGCAGTCCCTGACAACCACTAGTGTGATTTTTGTCATGAAATGGTATTGTAAAAATGGAGTCTTTTGTGCCTGGCTTCGTTTGCTTAGCAGCCCACTTTGTAGGCTTCAGTAGTTAATTTCTTTTTATTACTGAGTAATAATTCATCCTATGAATATACCACAATTTATTTATCCATGTATAAGCTGACAGATCATCTGGGTTGCTTTCAGTGATTGGAGACTATAAATCAAGCTGTCAGAACATTCTTTAAGTAGACATGTTTTCATTTCTGTTTGGCAAATACCTGTGACTGCAAGGGCTGGGGCAGGTGTTTAACCCTATGAGAAGGTGCCAACCTCTTTCTGAAAGAGGCTGAACACCGATTTGTTCCCCAAAGCCGCAGTTGCTTGATATGCTCGCCAGCATTTGGTGTCAGTGTAAATACCTAGAGTGGCACCTATTAATAGGCACTTAATAAACATTAGTTCCCCCTTGTCTCCACAATCACCAAATTCTGTTACTTTTATCTTTAAAAAAAAACATTTTATTGATTTTTTACAGAGAGGAAGGGAGGATAGAGAGTTAGAAACATCAATCAGCTGCCTCCTGCACACCTCCTACTGGGGATGTGCCCAAAACCAAGGTGCATGCCCTTGACCGGAATCGAACCTGGGACCTTTCAGTCCACAGGCTGATGCTCTATCCACTGAGCCAAACCCGTCAGGGCTGTTACTTTTATCTTTAAAAAGACATTACTCTCAAATTCATCCCTTCTTCTGCAGTGCCAGCATCACGGCCTTGGTTCAAGTCCTGTCCTCTTTCCGGGACAGATGCAGGGGCTTCGTCTGTGCCCTATGTTCTCAACCAGGGCACGTGTCAAAATCGCAGCGGGGACTACTTCAAAAGCCTATCCCTACCTTCCAGTCGCCAGCAAGTTTGATTCAGTAGGTCTGTGATGGGATATAGGCATTGCAATTTTTAAAAAGACTCAGGTGGTGAGGTTACTTCCTCATCACCAATCTACATCTTCCAGACTTCTGCATGGAATTGCTGCCAGTTGTCTTTCTAAATCCAGCATTTTATCAATAGACAGGTACTACAGTGCAGCAGCTGGAAGCTGAGACCCTGCAGTCAGAAGGTTTGCTTTCAAATCACTAGCTGTATGACTGTTAAATAAATCTCAGAGCCTCAGAATTCTTACCTGCAAAATGGAGTGGTAGAAGGGTCAAATGAAAAACACCTATCAAATGTTTAGTATAATGCCTTCTAGATGCTAACATTAGACCATCACGATTCCAAAATGTCTTTCTAGACAGAGAGGATAAATTCCTGCTCCAGCCTTAAATCCTTTGAGTAATAAAGTGGGTCAGTTGTGGGGGCGGACACAGAGTCTGAACCTCTAAATAAATACACAATGTGTTCCCAACCTCCCGGATTTCTCTCCTGCCTACCACTGCCTACACTCCCCTTGCTCCCACTTCTAGGCAACTATGTGGCAGTCCCTTCTAATCATCCTTCCTCACTCATCTATTGAAGTAAATATTTTTTATCTTTTTTTAATTGACACCATCTGAACCTCCTTCCTAAGGGCATTTCCACCAGTGCTATTTTAGAAAAGGTCAGATCCTTATTCTCCTTGTCTCCTTGACCTGGCACGGGAGTGTCAGTGACCTAAGCTTGGCCAACTGGAGGATGGAGTGAGTGATATAAAGAAGTGGCAGTCAGAACTCACTGCTGTGGAACCCACTGTCTGGTGGTGGAGGTACCTTACGAGGTAGTCCACGACTGAGGCTGCTCCATGCCATGACCCTGGCTATGGTCCTAGTCTGAGTCTCTCTTGGCTCTTCTAAGCCTAATTATTTCTCTCGTCAGTAATTCTGTGTTAGCAACATTGTTTAAAAATTTTCTCTTTTGCTTATTAGGATTGTTTTCTGTTGTCTGTAACAAGCACTCTGGCTGGAACATCTGGAAACCTTTTCCTCATTCTCAGGATCCAGCTCTTTTTGCTCTTTGTTGACTTTCAGATGGATGGTCGATGCTCCATCTTCCCTGTTCCCACAGCACCTTGTACACCTCTACTACAGTTCCCTCTAGTGGGTAAGACAAAGCCATCTAGTGTTCATCTTCCCAGAGAATGAGCGCCTCAGGTGTGTCACATGGCTTTACATCCCAGCATCTAATAGCACCTGCAGTGCTCAATGGTTCTGAATATTCAGAGCAGATGTTTCACGTGTATAAGGCTACAGATAACCCACCCTGTTCCAAACTTACCCCAACAGATGGGATTTTAGGTAAGTTTTTAAGTTAGAAGAAAGTAATCTGGTTAAAGGACTATGACTAAAAAGATCTTTTTTGCCATCAACTTAATTTCTAATAATGAAGGATCAACTATGTGAAATCCATGATTATTACCTATTTCCACTTGGAGTTCATAGTGAGAAGCGTTGGTGGAACAGACCGCTTCACTGAGTCTAGCCGATGGAGACAACCAGGGAAGGGTTGGCTTATCAACCTGTATGGTTTTAGAAAGATGAAAACAAAGTATGTTTAGATTATTTTGGTCCCCCAATTTGGTCCCCTACCCCAATATAAAATGCAGACATTGTATTTGCAAACACACAGTGCTCATTAGGGAAGGCACAATGAAAGGTGACTTAGGACACTGGTTCAAGATCTAAAAAGCACTTACAATTGCTAATAATTGATGCTAGTTAGAAAGCTATCAGCTGATAAAGGCAAGAGGGCAGAAAAAACAGATTTATAGGTAGCAAAGAATACTTTCCAGCACAATTTCAAGCAAGCCTTTTTAGGAGTTGCTAAGAATAGTTCATTCTTCAAGGCAGTAATAAATAAATACGTCAATGGAAGTGATGCAGGGGCCGTGAGGAAGGATTCTCTGCTTGTGCTACTGCTTCAAGGGGATCGCAAGTTTTATCCATGACACATACAGAAACGTGCTCAGCTAGTGCAGGTGCCAACGTCAAGAAACAATTTCCACACTCTAGTCTATTAAAATTGCTGAAGATGCCCTTCACAGATGAAAGGAATCAGAAGGGAGATAAATAAATAAATGTCAAGAAAAGGGAGATCACAGTACAGACCTGCCGAGTTAATGAACAGGAACTCTATGGGTGTCTCATGAGGTGCTCTAGAGTCGGAGTCTGGTCTGCACCCTCCCAGTGGCAGTGAAACATGCACGTAGGAGGAAGAGGAGGCCAACAACCTGGTGTCATACGATAGCTAGGAGGCTCTGCAGAGGACACCAGCACTCCAAAGACACTCAGGCGCCTTCCAGGCACCAGCAGGCGCCAGAATCTTATTACTGCCCCCGAGGTAAAGAGAAGAAGGGGGTTAGAAATCATATTACTATGTGCTAGGAATTGTGCTAATTACTTTTTATATCCTTTACTCTACATGTTCCCTAAAGTTTTAAGAGAGCAGAAAAATATAAGCTCCTGGCTAAAGATGAATGGAAGTGAATATTGTTAAAAGAGGGATGAAAGATTGTAAAAAGAGATTCCACTATACAACTGGAAACAATCCCAATGAAAAAAGAGAAATATAAATAAATCAATTTAATTTCTTTAGGACAGATAGTCTTCAAATAAACAGATTTAAAGAACACATGTAAGAGACAGAAAGATGAGCACATAACAATTAAAAAATTTTTTAAGTGACAACCTGAAGCCTGTCAGGGAGGTTGGAACACAGAATGAACTGAGGCTTCCAATTCACTGCCTGAAAAAAATGGCATTGGTGGTCATGTGAGGGACTGAAGTCAGACTCATCAACCTGTATGCTGCTTCCATCTTCTCCATTAGGGAAGTAGTCTTCTTTAAACTAGAAGGCACATATGTTGTAAATAACTAGCTCACGCCCAAAACAGGTTATTTTACATATATCTATATTAGAGGCCCGATGTACAAAATTTGTGCAAGAGTGGGCCTTTCTTCCCCCAGTTGCCAGCACTGGCTTCCCTCTGGCACCTGGGACCTGGGCTTCCCTCGAAGCCAGGGCTTCATCTGGAAGGTCGTCCAGTCTAATTAGCATAAAATGCTTTTATTATAGATAAAACAAAATAAATCTATAAATTATTTAGGTTTTACCAAAATAATCTAAACTAATAAAAGCGAAATAGTAAAATTAACTGTTTTTCCGAGACAGGGTAAGCCACGCCCACCAGCCAATGAGAGCGGCTGTATGCAAATTAGCCCAGCCAACATGGCGGCCGCCACTCACGGATCTGAGGAAACGTTTAGGCAGCGTCCGTTGCAGCAGGAGCGAAAGCGATACTGTTTTCGGCCCTTGGCGGGCAGGCTCCGAAACATGTTTCAATAATGTAACAATCATAGAATCCTCGGGAGCTGAAGGGAACAGCAGCCTGGCCTGCCTTACTAAGAGTAACAAAGTCTCATTATAGACGCTGCGCTGCGAGGTGAAGC
>PVJC01047704.1:0-12870 GCA_004026665.1 Murina feae
ATAGATTATTGCAATGGAGGAAAACAGGCTCAGTATAAAACTGGGCTGGATTCTGCACACAGCATGGGCAAGTGGAGATTTATGGCCAAGTAATAGTGTGGGAGTCAGTGGATGGGAAATTATTTGGAGGTGATATCAGGGGTAAGGGGGGAATCTGGGTAAACAAATCTAACTTATTTTTTTCCTGAGGTAGGCCAGAGAGATCAGATACGAACGGTTGGGGCGTGGGATGAGGAAATTGATCAGACAGAGGATGCAAACTTCTCTTTAAACTGATTAGCAAGATGCCTGCTACAACTGGGTGATGTAGGCCAGATGAAATGGGCACCACGATCAAGGCCTAGAGAGCTTCGTAGAGCCTGCCTGAAGTTTGGTTGTGGTGGAAGTCTTGTCACTAACTCCTTGCTTTTTGGCCTCTCTTGCCTTCCGTCTTAGCCAGGTTTCCACAAGAATTCATTTCAGTGTTTCCTCCTCCATTGTTGCTGGACCGATAGCCTGGTTTAAGTTTCCTAATTACTCCCTCTCCTCCCCAGTAATCAGTCTTCCTCCCAGATTCATTGCTAAAGGGTTTTAAAGAAAGTCTGTACTTTTATCACCCTTTTCATTGTGCCTTACTCTCCTTTTCACCATGGCTGACACCTGCCCATTCTACTCAACTAGCATTTCTTTCTTAGCGACCAATATGCAACTCCCAGTCACTTCTTATTTTCCATAGCATTTGCTGTTACAGACACCCCTTCCTTCAGGTTTTTCCTCTCCTGGGTCCAGGGTACTCTACTAACTTGGTAGTGTTATTCTCAGTGCTGTATGATATATCAGTAGAAATTGAAAGTTTCAAAAGTGAAATGCTTGGCAATCATAGAGATAGGCCAGCGAGGGTAGGTTCAAGTTCTCACAATGCGTAAACTTGTTGCTTTAATCACATAGTATGTTGGCAAAGGAGGAGAAAGGACACACGGAAGCCCTCAATCCATACTGCTAATTAAAAGAACATTATCTCTCATTTTTAACCTGTTAAAGGATTTTAATAAATATGTGATAGTATCTTGCTGGCTGCCTTAGTAGCCAAAAGAAATTTTGAGTATCTGTCTTTGAGAAAATGGTTTCCTATTGTCTGTGGTTATTATAACTGCAAATTGTATGTCGTTTCTTAAAAGGATTATTTGAGTATTCTATGATGCACCTGATGAAAGACAGTATTAGAAATTGATGTAAATTTTTTTCAACTGTATCCTTTCTATTCTTTGGATATAATCAGAAGTGTCAACTTTAGATATATATTGGAATACATGTGCTTTATTATTACTATTGTTTTATTAGAAATTGATGTAAATTTTTTTCAACTGTATCCTTTCTATTCTTTGGATATAATCAGAAGTGTCAACTTTAGATATATATTGGAATACATGTGCTTTATTATTACTATTGTTTTATTTGACAAGCAAATTGTAAAAATGCAGAAAGAAGGCTGATATTAATTGTAATAAAGGTATTAGATGAATTTTGTGTGTGCTGCACTAAACACTACAAATCTATGAAGCTATGAAACTGAAAGCAACAGCCACCTTAACATTCATTTCATTTCATTATTGTTATAGCTCCTGGGTCCACCCTCATCTTGTTCTTCCTTCTCAGCGGAGTCTGAGGTACAGCCATTTTTTTGTGAAGGCTGTTATTTCCATCCTAGTGCAATCCACATCAAATGATCACCTGTCACATTGAAACTCATTTACAAAGCTTTGGTTTCTTGGAAGGAACATATAGTTAACATAGGAAATATTAAAGTTATTTGGCAACTGGAGACTATAATGATGTCTTACATTATCCATTATTTTTTACAATTTACTTTATTACAAATGGCTTACACACAACTATCAAATAATACAACTGCTGCCACTATTGCACAAGGTGGATATCATAAGATCGTGAGAGCTCTAAACTGGACAAAAAGTGCATTTGCTAATCCATTGTACATTTTGCTGCTAAACCAAAAATGGTTCCCTGTGATTGTCTGATCTTCTTGCTGTTTTCTCTTTCAGCAAATGAAGATGCTACTTATCTTTAATCTGACCTTTCATAACATCACCTCAGCTCTTCAAAGTCAGATGAAACCTGGAAATTCTAACTTTAGCTCCGTTGCACTTTCCACCCCTTGTCCATTTCCTTCATGATAAATGGTTATGGGTCTAAATTTAGACAGTAGGCGTGCTTAGTTTTTTTCCTAGATCAATAGTTAGAAACAGAAATAACACCCCCTCTAGCAAAACTGTCCCTAGGAAAGCAAAGTATCTAGTTGCCTTTCAGGGTTTTTGTAAGATGCAGATAGGAATGTACTGGCAGGAAAATAAATAGAACAGAGTGGACCCTGATTTGTTCACAATGGAAGGAACACTGGATGAGAGTAAACTTTGACCCAAAGGGTTGTGAAGATGAGAGAACAGAGTCTAGGGCATTCCCCTGTTGGCTTTGTGATACATGGGCTCAAAGAAGGTACTATGAGGATTGATCAATTTTAAGTTCTGTAAATGCTGTTTTAATAGTAGCAGGTTTCGGGTTAAAGTCAAAGATGTATACTGCAGTGCTTATAACATGGTAACACTCATAATGCTGAGGACATTGTAACAACAAATTAGAGTAGGGAAGCACTTTTCTGTAGCAAAATCGCCCTCTGGAGCAGAATTAGATCAAGGAAAGGATATGTGGTGGGCATTTAGTCATTAAAATATAGATCATTGAGTGAATGACTGCTGTGAATCAGCTTTTAAACCTATTAGATGAGTCATTTAACCAGGCAACATATGCCTATTATTTTTTAGTATGGAAAGCAATTGCCATATGTTCAATAGTTATTGAATTGTGACTAACAGGTGTGCTGTACAATAATAATAATAATAATGACAATAATATTGCCTTCAGCTTCACATTTCTCTCCAGAAATAAGGTCAAAGAAGGATAACATGATGACTTGATGTATTTGAATGACGTGAAAGAACATTCTAGGTGATTTAGAGCAAAGATCACTTTCAGTAGCCAGAGTTATACTTCATTTCTCCCCTCCTTTATTCAGATAATTGCTTCAGAATTCCATTTTACCCCACCTACATTAACCAAATGGGATTTCAACTCAAGTTAATGGTTATGTTCCTGCCTAGTTGTGATGGGTCCTCAAAATATTTCAAGAATGCTTTCCCATATTATATTACTTGACCCTCATAACAACTGTTTTGTGTAGATTGGAGAGAAACATGGTTTCCTGTTTCAAAAGCTAGGATTCAGAGAGGTGAAGTGACTGTTTCTACACCACAAAAAGAAAGAAATTTGTTGAATTTTTGTCTGACAAAACTGGGAACCTTAGTGATCTTAAAATAACCATTCTAATATAGTGTTACATATGTTTCATTGTCTATATTATTATGTTGGGGGACATATTGTGTCTGAAGGTCAAGGGAAGGAAGAGAAAGACACAGATTAACAAAATAAGGGCTGCACTACTGAAATAAAAGAATATCTTGTACCAGGTTATGGTCTAGAGCATTCTTTTCCTTTTTGGTCCAATACCTCAATGCTGGGTAGATTACAGTGCCCATTTTAAGGGAAGACTAGTGCTATCCTATTCAGGGCAAGTGTCTTGTTGGTGTGACAGCAATGGGTTTGCATACTTAATAGCATGCCCTCAGTATGGTGACAAGAGGATGCACATATTTTTATAATGAAAGCGATATTAAAAATTGATTACCAGCTTTTATAATTTAAAAAATAGTTTATTCCTACTTAGAACAAGTTGTGTACAGTTGAAAAAGAAGAAACAAAAATCCAGACTACAAAAGAACAAAATTTCCCTCTGATTTTCTCAGGAAAAGTTGCTTTCCACATAGTGGCTGTGTACAGTTGAAAAAAGAAGAAGAAACAAAAATCCAGACTACAAAAGAACAAAATTTCCCTCTGATTTTCTCAGGAAAAGTTGCTTTCCACATAGTGGCTGTGGCAGCTTAGCAACTGCTGTGGTGCAGTCAGCTAGAATTAGTCTTTTATGAATCTGCAGATGTGATGGCAGACACAGGATACAGGCAAAGCCTCGCTTTTAGGGAAACCTGCAATGAGAAATTGGAGACCCAAAGGTGTCTTTCTTCCCTCTTAACTTGATGGACAAAAGCATTTTCCAAATTGTGTGTGCAAATAGTCCTAGACCCATCATGACCTATTGAGAAGATATACCACGATATGGTACTGCTTCCACTTCTCCTGTTAAACTGGTAATCATTTCATGTGCTAGATGTCACCTTCCGAATTTCTTGAGGAGAAATCTGACAAGTCACTCTGCCATTTGAAGGAGAAAAATCAGGTAGCTCTTGTTTTGGGAGGATCTGAGCCAGGATGACAGCAGTCTGTTACCAGGCGTGGCGTTTCCCAAGCTGAGCAGAGGCCATGTGATCAGCATGCATAATGTCATGCCACTGGCACTGTGTTTCAGCTCTTGCTTGGATCTGGGATGTAAACAATCTTACTATTTTGTTTGGATGGATAGAAACCCTTGGAAATGTTTTTAAAATGTGGATTTAAAAATTCAAATATGTGTTCTGATTTATAACAGGTAGAAGATATTTCTTTATTCTCATGAGATATGTACTTCTTAGAATTAACCATAAGCTGTCACTTGTGTGTGCAGAGAGGAAAGTTCTGAGTGAGGAGTAAGGAAACGTTTTAATTTAGTTGTATACCCATTTATTCTTAAGCCAGACAAAACTTCCCATGACTTGTTTCAGACGACAAAGTATTTGTAAAACTTAGATTTGGTAATGGTTGCTTCAAAGAAAGGGAAGTAATGAAAATATTCAATCTGACAGTGGTGGGTGACACTCTGTACAGGCTGATACTAGATTGTGACAGACTCTCTAACATTTAGCCTTTATTTTTTGATGTTTGTACTTTTTCTTGTAAACTATTTGCTCTGAGACAAAAAGTCATTGGTTTTGAACTTAACTTGATTTGGGCAACTAAATGATATACCTTAACACATGCTTTAGCCCTACCTTGACTTTTTAATGCCTTTTCTATTTAATTTGGTTTTGGAAATTGATTTGCCCTTTAAAAATAATATCAGCATTTTTACTGGGTTTTTGTTTGTGCAGTAACTGAATTTGTTCCCTAAGAGAACAAATTCAAATATGCAACCTTTACAAATATGTGAAAACTTCTGTGCGTCAGCTAGAAACAGCAATTCCAGTAACAAGATGTGAATGTGGCCTTGAGGTGTGTGGAAAGAGAAGGGTTTGCTGAAAGTCAGCTTTGCCACCTATATTTGCAGGCACCATCAGGGAATAGGGCCACATGCATCCTACTGAGCTATATTTGCTGTAGGGTTATTTGTTCCATCTGCAGGGTTGCCCCTTTGCTTCTTCCTCTGCCACCTGCCTGCCTATCTCCTCCCAGTTGTTGGAGGTGAGGGTATAAATAAGGGGTGCAGGGTTTAAAAGTAGGGCTCCAGTGCTAATTGGTCCCTTCCATCTTTTCATTGGTTCTGTTCTATCTCAATATTGATAAACCCATTTATACCACTCATTATCCATGGTCCATAAAGTAGAGCAATTACAATGAAATGTGCACTCAGATTAATAACTTGAATCAGATATATGAGAGTCCTGATTTATTGGAAACTGGAAGTGCTGAATATTCTCATAGCTCTAGCATTGGTTATTTGAGAGGTATTAGCAAGTATTAGTCCCTGCCTTCAATTTTCATCTATAGAATGGGGCCAGAAATATTCCAAGTTTCTCTGCAAGTAACAGTACATTTTATTGGGCAAAGGGGAAGAATAATCACAATCACCTAAAAAATTGGTGTATTTAATGTCACTTATCAAGATATGTGTCTCATTGGGTGCCACGGCTCCTGCCAGCCCTGACCTTTGAGCATCACTGCATCTGTATTTTGGTGTTAATGATAGACATGTCATCACTTCAAGTCCTTCAGGTGCATCAGGCTGTAAAAAAGTTTAGATCTCAGAGAGACAATGAAAAACCCCTGTTGTTTTATCATATGGGATGAACCACTTGCATCCAGCTCTGTGTAACTACTGGCAGTCTTGGAAATAACAAGTTCTTTACCTTCTTGCTTGTGTACCAGCTCTCAGAAAGTCCTCCCTCTCCCCTCCTATGTATCTAATTAACCCAACATTCAAGTCTTGTGTCCAGTTTCTGGAAAGCCTTCTAGACATTTCACCCCTTGAATCCCCTCATGATTTCTTAGGCAGGAAAGGTTAGCATGGTACTGGGTTCCCTCCTGTCTTTATGGGTGTGCCTGTGTGAGAGTTCCCAGAAATCTATGTTCTTATACACTTGTAAATGTCTTGAGGGCCATATCTTCATCTTTTATCTTAGCATTTCCAGTTTTCAACATATGTTGAGTGAATGTATTCTAAATGTAACCATGATTTATACCTGGTTATGTGGACATGGGCATAAATAATTACTTAACTTACCATGACTGTGAAAGTTATGACTTTATCCAAACCTTCAGTCCACAGGTGAGGAAACTGAAGACCAGAGTGTGTGTTCATTTATGTTCATTCATTGCTCATTTATTACTCCTGCACTCATTCATGTAGTATATTGTACTGAATGAGTTATAGTCACTGGGCCCTCCAAGGAGGCCCACCCCTGACCAGGAAAGTCCAGGGTGTCAGAACAAGTGTACCCCCGTAGTGCAAAGAATTTACCACCTGTGAGAAACTAGGGGAAAAGTTTTCTTTAAAGTTTCAGTTGAAGAGTAATATTAATAGAAAGATTTATATTTTGGGGAAAGATATTCACTTTTGCTGACTACATTTTGGGGTTCCATTTTGGATGTTACATGGTGATGGTATATACTCCTCTCTCTGGTCACCGGAGAGCTTGTCAGAACGGACACATTTGGCCTCAGATTTCCTCTGTGGATCTCATCCTAGCCTTTCTCCTCAAAGGCTTCTGCCTTTTGACTCCTTATCTCTAAAACCAACTCCTTCCTCTTAAAGCTCTTTTGTGTTCACCCAGCCACTACTGTGGGCCACTCTATCCCAGGACCTCAATTTGCAAGTTTCCTCAGAAATTGCTGTTCTGCCCCCTTTGTCAGGTTCTGCCACCTGACAGCAGATAGGAGGAGAGAGAGGCAAGATATTGTCTCTCTGCGGGGATTATACAGACTCGGTCAATGTTTTCTGATTTGCAAAATGAAGAAAACTATTTACTAAAGGTTAGGCAGCAAGAGTGCCATAGCTAGATTCAGAAAGCAAGTCTTTACCAGTGTTTTTACTGTTTAATACTATTTTGGGAGGAAGAAAAGGGAGATAGTTTCTTGGCTTTCACTGCTTCGTATGGGAAAAGAAAGAGAAATGAGAATAATGATTAGGAGACCAAATGCTATTTATTTCCCCATATTAAAATGGAAGTTGCGCATTCTCCTAAAATGCAAGTTATTGGAGAGTTATTTTATATTTTATGAACATAGTGTAATTTCTTGTATGATTTAATACAATTATTGGTTCTTGTTCTCTGTAACAGCTAAAGATCTGGTAATGCTGTTATCTCCAAACGGGAGCAAATTCCATAAAATATAGTACTCTCTATGCACACATAGGAAAGTAGTTTTTAAAATGTTAGTGTATTCCATTTTTCAGTTGAAAGTGACTTTTCAAGTATAGGATTAATGAATTTTTATGTTTCATTTTTAGTTTTTGAATTGTCTATGTAATGCATTTTAGGGAGGCACTGTTCCCAAACATGGAATAACAATCATTCAACCATATAGTAATTTTAAGGTTCTAATAATAATTTCAGGATCTCAGGTTTTAGATGTCTAGTTTTAACTTGTTTGAGCTGCCATTTACTAGTAAATCAGTTCCAGGGTTATGTGAATGGAACTAGCCTTTTCCACTCCTTTTTATCTTCTTCATTGGAAACCAGGACTGAGAACAGCATCATTTAATAAGAAAGATGTTTCCTTTGCTTTGTTTCCTTTTATCCAACTCAGTACTGCCTAGGGGAAAAGATTGCTTCCTTTCTGAACATGGTAAGCCACAGAATGGAAAATGTACATGCAGAACAATTGTGCCTTGATCCTATTAACCTTGGGAAGAGGTGACAAGAATGTGTGAATAGTGCTGTTTAAATAATTTTCTTCTGCTTCTCTTTCTCCTCTCCCTCCTCCTCCTCCTCCTCCTCCTTCTTCATCACCATCATCATCATCATGTTAGTTTAAGGGCTTTACCTTACAAGTAACTTCCTTCATTTATGTATTTCAAATTTGTTTTAATTTTTTCCTCCAAAATGCTGTTTGTCCTGCTAAAATCCTTTATTAGATTTGTGTTACTCTAGTTTCCATTTGGTGACTGGTTTAACCTGTGATACACTTATATTATATGATACCAGGAGATACAAGATGGACCCTACTGTATGATTCCTTTGTACTTTGTAAAATCAAAATTATAATGAATATAATTAATATCCCTGAATTAGGAGTGTTTAGATTTCATCAAATATTAGACTGTCAGAAAAATATCCTTTATAAATTAGTAGGTAAAATGGGCACATTTACCTGGTTTCGGTTCATTTAGGGGAATGAATAAATGATCTAAGAAGCATATGAGACTATTCAAGGATAAATAACAAATTTTCAGTTATGATCCTGGAAATTAGGGAAGTTAGAGAATTAAGGAATCCATGTATGTATTTGATAGCCATATATTAAAGTACATATGTCACTAAAGGTATATTGTAAAAGATACTTTGATCAACTATATTGAATCAGGTGCTCTTGAACTATAATGCAGTTGATTTAAGATATGGCCTGGAATGATTGCTATGGTCTCATTCTTTCAGGGTCAAAATGGCAGTGTGCTAGGGATGGCTGTTTTATTGCATCAGCCTAACAGCTTTTTTGGGGGTCTGAATAGTTGTAATCAACTATCTCAGAAACACACACACACACACACACAGAGAGAGAGAGAGAGAGAGAGAGAGAGAGAGAGAGAGAGAGAGAGAGAGAGAGTGTTTTAACTTGGTCCTAAAGATCAAAGAACTGCAATAGGAACCCAGGAACTCCCAGGACACCTGGTTTTATATCAAAGGTCAATAAAGAGACATGGAGTCATCTGCTGAGGGAAATGTCCCTAGAGAAATAGGTAATGGAAATGGCAGTGCAACTACCCCAAATATATATTTTTACCAAAATTGATTAGTCATTCTTTTGACCAGATAAGGCAAGAAGGCCCAGCTGTGATTGGACATTGACTCACTGATCATTGTGCTCATTCCAGTGGATCTATGCTAATATCTAGACATCCATTAGTCAGTCAATTGATTGCCTTATCACCACACAAAATGTATAATCAGGCCAATCTTTATCCAGCCCATGTAGCCTCTTTGTGACCTTGTCATTATATATTTATCTTTTTGATCTTTCTAATTTATTCACACTTTTTTTTTATCATTCTGAAGCCACATCTCTTTCACCACTTTCACCTTCCATCACACCAGCTAATATTTAACAATCTCTTATGCACTATTACCTCATTGAATCCTTGCACTAATTCTATGACATAGGTACTGTTATCACTGACATCATATACATAGGGGAAGCAAGGTTTAGATGGATCATGTTAGTTGCTCAAGGTAACACATATTATTACTTGTAAAGGCAAAACCAACTCAAGTCTGGATGATTCCATAGGCTGCACTTAACTGCGATACATGTGTAATACCACTAAAATGATCATCTGTAAAATAATTGCCAGTTCACAAGTATTTGTGAGTCTCTCTTAAAGAGGGTAAGGTAACTTCTGTAAGTGAGAAAATGTGACTTTTTAATGTTATGTGGTGACTGTGGTGAGGCAGTGATCAACTCAAGTTAAATTAGTTTAACGTAATGAGAGCAAACATGCATCTTTGATGATAATGCTGGGATGGAGGTCAATGTGCCATTCATGTTGGATCAGTCTCAGATGTTAGGTTATATGCTTAATGGGAAGTCTGCATTTGACACACTCATCATTCTGCATCAGAGATAGATGTCCTTCTCTGCCCAACTGCAAGCCAAGCTGAGGCTGGTTAGTCACTGGAGAATATGGATCCTATGTAGACTCACTTCACAGACCTTAGCCATAGTCCTGCTCTTGGTACCCATCTCGACAGTTCAGATACACAGATGCCCATTACTAGGTTTGGAGCTTTCTCTGACATGGCCTTTGAGTTCTAGTCTGCCACTAGTCTGCCACTCTTTGAACAGGGGGGTAACTGTGAAGTCTACATTGACACATCATTCTGTCTAACCCTTCTTTACCTTAGGATTGGACTCTAAACCCTTGGTTGAGAAAAGGCTTTGTTATCTACTCCACAGTCTCTTTGGGATTATTTCTGCTCTATGTTAAATTTGAACTTTAGGGGTATAAGAAATATCTATCAGAAACACCCGTGATTTTCACCAAGTTTGAAAGCATCAATCTTAATTTGAAAGCATGAATTGAGGGACAGGATTCTCAAATTGTCATAGCATGGTACCAAACCCAGCAAGGAAGCATTGAGATCTAACTACCTTTAAGGATGCACTGTGCATGTACATCTGCTGGAAAGCAGCTTGATTAAAAGAGCAAGGAGTGACCTTATTACCTTATTGTATTCATATTACCTTATGGAATCTCCAAATTGGGATAAATGTCCAGGTATCTCTATTAACAATAATTCAATCAAGAAAAGTTAATCAGAGGCTTTCAGAATTTAGTTGATATACATTTGTAAGAAAGCAGAGGTTTAGCCAAATAACTTAGTACCTCAGGAAATCTTTTGTATTGAGTTGAGGAGAATGGAAGATTTTTCTTTAAGTTGTTGAAAAGAGCATGGAATTACGTTGTTGTTGCTGGTATCCCCATAGCTTCTGTGAACAAAAGTAGATGCTTAAGAAAGAAAACTGAAGCATGTTTGCAGAAGCAAGATAAGAGGACAAAGGGTGGGGAAGATCATGGTGAAGAGAAAAAAAATGGAATTTAGTTAGATGCTAAATTGAGTCTAATTATATTCAGGGACAGATTAAAGTAATCAGAAAGTAAGAAACCCAATTATGAGATAGTCTTGATAACAGAGATGGCTCAGTAAGAATACAAAAATAGAAAGATTTAAAAAAAAAGAATGCTTCTGGATAGTTTTAAAAATGAATGTTTAAGATAAAAACGTAGAAGAAAAGGTACCAAAATAAACTTGATGAGGTATGTTGGTATTGAAGGAAAATGAAAGGCTCATTTTGTGTGAGGAGTGAAGAAATGTCAGCTCTTTCTCTGATTTTAACCATTTTATAAGTGCTTCTGGATTGCAAGATTTTCATTATTGAAGAGTTTTATGAAAAAGTGAAAATAATATAAAACCAATCATATCTCTTTGGTCTGATTGTTTCTTTTCTTCACTTCATTTCTTAAAGGTCATCATTCAGAATCATTTGAAAGTACTAGTAAAACTTGAATTGGATTTTTTTTTAAGTTAGAGGTTTATTTGTTGAAAACTGTTGTGCGTTGTCTGGCCTTCTTTTACTAAGAATTTTAGATGTACCTCCTGTGCAAAGGGCTTTTCGAGTCTGTTCCTGCAGAAACAATGTTCAACCCATGGTTAAATTCCGCATCTGCTGTGTGATGCCCAATGCCAACAGGAAATTAGTTAAAGTCAGTTCTCTGAGGTAGGATGATGGTTTGTGAATGAAGTTTAAAACATGAGTGCTTGTTAGTGATGGACTTTAGTTTTCTTCCTAGTGTTCTTAGCACATGCCCTTCTATCCCTTTCACTAAGAAAGCCAAATGTGTGCATCTTCCAAAAAGTTCTGTGGCAAGGGCTTGGGCTCAACCCCACCTCTGTTGCCTGGTTTCATGCTCTGAGAGACCCCCAAGAAGCAATCACAAAATCCAGTGCCCTGCCACAGTCCAGCTTCCTAGGAACTCACTCCCTGCAAGAGGAGCTGTTTATATTGCATTAAACTGAGCTCAGTGCTCTCTGATTTCAGGGCTTCTCATTTCCTGGGAGTGTGTCACTGTACACGTGATGCTCCCAGGAGGGCAAGAAGGTGTCAAGAATCAGCCCTGGATTGTCAGTATTTATTTTTTTTCTAATCCTGAAGTTTTCACTAAGAAACTCTTATGTAAAAAAAATCAAACAAATCAATAAACAAAAAACCCACGATAAAATCCCCCAACTACCAAACAGAAACTCTTCTTAACTCTTTTTTTTTCTGTTTTTATGCTCACCAGAGGGTATTTTTTTTTATTGATTTCAAGAGAGAGAAAGAGAGAGAGAGAGAGAGGGAGAGAGAGAGAAACATTGATTGGTTACGTTCTGAACGCAACCTGGCATCAAACCCCCAACCTCAATGTGTGCCCTGACTAGAAATCCATAAACCTACAACTGCTACCTTTTGGTGCCTGGGACAATACTCTAACCAACAGAGCACCTAGCCAGAGTTCTTCTTAACTCTTAATAACTTTCCCCCTTTCCACCCACATTCAATTTTTTTTAAATTTATTTTTATTGTTCAGATTATTACAGTTGTTCCTCTTTTTTCCCCCATAGCTCCCCTCCTCCCAATTCCCACCCCAACCTCTGACCTTGCCCCCCCCATTGTCCTCATCCATAGGTGTACAATTATTGTCCAGTCTCTTCACGCATCCCAACACCCTTAACCCCCAAAAATTGTCAGTCCACTCCCTTTCTATGCCTCTGATTCTATTCTATTCTCAAAGGATACCTTTCAGCATTTCATATAATACTGGTTGGGTGGTGATGAACTCTTTTAGCTTTTTCTTGTCTGTGAAGGTCTTTATCCGACCCTCAATTCTGAATGATAGCTTTGCTGGGTAAAGTAATT
>PVJC01047705.1:0-12830 GCA_004026665.1 Murina feae
TTTCATGTGTGGACAAAAAGAGCCACATACTAAGCCTGACAAGCTCATGGGAGACTTGCATGGCAGCCTTACAAACTCAAAGACCTAAAGTAGCCACATACAGTAACCAATTACAGGTCTGAAATTAAAACTTCCCAACTAAAAGCAAGTCATGGCAGATAGTCATGTCCTAGGCCGGTATCTTCCTGGACAAAGTTCAATCTTTACCTTAATTAAGGCTGTCTATTGTCTTTTTTAAAAAAATACATTTTTATTGATTTCAGAGAGAGATAGAAACATCAAAAAATACGTGAATCATAGATCAGCTGCCTCCTGCATGCCTTCTACTGGGGATTGAGCTCGCAACCCAGGCATGTGCCCTGACCAGGAATCTAACCTGGGACCCTTCAGTCCACAGGTTGATGCTCTATTCGCTGAGCCAAACCAGCCAGGGAATCTATAGTCTTTTTTAATCTACAATAACAAAACTCTGGACTCTTAGAGTAATCTCTTTTTCTAGAACCCTCAGGGCAGAATCCCTACCAGACAGAGCAGGAGACCACAGAGCCTCTCATTGTTAGCTAGTTGCCCCAAAACCATCTCTATGTGCTGTAAATCATTAATTGTTAACTACCCTGCACACACTAATGAAAAATATATATATACCTGTCTCTCCCTTTTACTCTTTATCCAATCTCAGAGATTTCTCCACTTTGCTTTCTCCCACCCCCCTAATCTACCACCAATGGATTTTCTGTAACCCCCTTAACATCTCCTCCTTTGATTGTAATGTCTACAGATCATTTTATTAGTTCAGTGAAATTTTGCTTCCTGACAATTGTCATCAGTTTGACTCAAATAAACTCACAGAAATCCTCTACAGGTTTAGACACTTCTTACATCGACACATGTTAGAGGCACCGTCTTTTGAGTTTCTAGGCCCAGCATCGTCTCTGGAAGTGGTTTACACTTTCTAAAGGGATGGGATCCCTGTGGCTGTGATTGTGTGAAATGAGGGTAAGTTTGGGCATCCAATCCCAGGGAAGCCAGAATCCCTTCATCTGGTATTTAGAATAGGGACAAGACAGTGGCCTGGATTTTACAAGGTGCTCACACAAAAGATGTAGGCCATCAGGTGTCCTCTTAGTTGGACTAAACAGAGGCAAAGACCCTCAGAGAGAAAGGAGAGTGCAGACCTGCAGACAGAAAATGACAAGGACAGATCATTTCACCCAGTTTCTCTCAGTTTTGAGCTCCAGCTTCTTCCAGAGGCCCTGCGACATCATTTGCTTGGTTTCCATAAGGCGACATCCTTTCCTTGGTTTCCATAAGGCGACATTTACTTGCAGGGATTCAAAGCCAAAGCCAAATCAAATCCTAAAGTTATTTTTTTCTTCATAATTTTTCCATCAGTTTGGTGGAAATGAATGCCAGATGGTGTCATTTCAGAACCTCCTATACTCTTTAAATTACAGGAACATAACAACAGGGGAGCAGAGCTGGAAACACTACAAAGTCCTTCTAACAGCATCTTCTGAACCCTTCACGCAAATACCATTCATATAGGAAACCTGCCAGTAACAGGCTGCGTGACGTTGGACAAATTGCTTACTCTCTTTGAACTTCAGTTGCCTCATTTGTATATAGACAACACTATCTGATCTACAGAGATGGTAGGAAGATAAGTGAAAAAGAGTTTGGAAAGTGCCTCAGACACAGTAAGTTGTTAATTAAAGGTGGTCCTTAATAAGAAGTTTTACATTTAGAAAGATCACTTGGTAGAGCAGAAAGAACATTTGAATGCTAATCATGGGACTTTCATTTTAGATCTCCGCTCTCAGTACTAGTGACAGGACAATGCTGGTTACTTCCTTTCCTTGAACCTATGATGTTATGCATAAAGTGCTATACCCTCCACTTGAAATGCCATTCCACATTACCATGTAATGGAAACCCTAACTATAACTTATGAACCATCTCAGTCCTGACTTCTTCAGAAATGCATCCCTGGTTCCCACAATCAGAAAACAAAACAAAACTCACCTTTCTTTACATAAATTAACACTGTGCATGAGCTTCTCCTACGGAAGTTGTTAGTATCTGCCCAACTTCACAAAAGCAACGCTGCTTGATTCCTTTCTATTTACTCTGTTTGAAGACAATGCATCTTTCAAAATTACATGAGAACTAAGAGTTTAACATTCACTGTAGATGTCCAACAAATACATTTAATTGAATAATGAACTTACCTCATAACTAGTACTAGGCATGCCATTCATGTTATATGCCCATATCTAGAAAACTGCCTAGAGCACAGTAGGTACTTAAGCAAAATTTGTCAAATAAGGAGATAAAATACTCAGACTTAATAGGGAGGAGTATGTAAGGTAACATTTTTAAGGGAATGTGTTTTTAGGTCAATTCAGTGAAGATGGCTTTTGAAGGTAAAAAGATGCTAGAGACTTAGAAGAACTAATGGCCCCATGTGTGATGGCAAGGCCATCATAGGTCATCATTTATGAGACGAAATCCATCCTTGGGTGGGGGATGGATGGCACTGGCAACTTAATTCCAAGTGCTTCCACCAAAGGTGACTTTGGATATTCTTTGAGCATGACTTCTTATAAAAAACTATGATCAGTGGTCTAAGCAAGTATTAATCTTTGTTAATTTTGTGACATATTTTTAGAGCATTTACTACAGTTTATATTAATTTTATTGATCTGCTTAGAACCTTTTAAAAATAAATTATTTTTGTGTTATGTCCCTAATAGACCATGAGCTCATTGCAGGAAGAAACCATGACTTTCTGGGTCCATTGCTGTATGTCCACTGCCTGGCACAGCATAGATAAAGTTCAATAAATACTGAATAAATAAATATGCAGAAGGATAAATTTATAGGAAGAAAGGATCCTTGGCTGAGTGAAAGGATGGAAGAAAGCCAGCCGGTCAGCCAGATGGTCTTCTGGGTCACAAGTCCAAATAATAACAGCAGCTCTCAGCAACAACAACCACTCTATTACAGGAGAGGTAAAAGGTTCACTCACCCATAGTTGACAGGACAATAACAAAAATATGTGAAGCAAAAGAGTGGAATAGCAACAACAGTAGTGAGAGCAGCCAGCACTTATATAGCCCTGTGTGTCAGGCACTGTTCTAAATGGTTTACATATGTGAACATTTGTGCTGATTTGGTCGCCCATCTGACAACAAGATGGTTCAAAAGAAAAATGGGATTACCAGTAGAGTTCAGAGAATTTTCTTTACATGATTGATGGAAAGACTAAGTAATCACCGTTGAAGTGCCACACATATAGCACCTCTTCAGTGCTCTATTTCTTCTTCTGACACCTATGAGTAATTGAAGGGAAGGGAGCCTATGGGACAGCATGAAGTGAATATGACAATCCTCTGCTATCTGTCAGGAGAGTGACATGAAAAGGGAGTTGAGAGCTAACATAATGGAAAGGGACTTTGATGGGTTCCTCTCGTTGGGCTCAAAATGTACCTGCTAGCAACGAGATCTCATAGGCTTTGGGTAAAACAGAGGAGACAAGAGTTACTGCTTCTTAGAAGCCCATGACCTGCCAACCTGTTGTGAGAAGATTTGCTGTCTGAGTTTGGGGTGAGGGTATAATTCAATAAGAGAGAAGCAAAGGAAATCAATGAGTAATGGAAGATGGAATAAGTAAGAAACACTGACTAGTTAACAGGCGTCCTCAAACTACAGCCCACGGGCCACATGCTGGGTGTTTTTGCCGCCGCTGCCTATCCTGCTTAAAATAAGATATGTGCAGTGTGCTAGGAATTTGCTCATAGTTTTTTGTTTTTTTTTTTAAACTATAGTCCGGCCCTCCAACGGTCTGAGGGACAGTGAACTGGCCCCTTGTTTAAAAAGTTTGAGGACCCCTGGACTAGTATTTCAAAACAATAGCTCATCATACTCATCTATACTGAATGATTAGCCCAAATGTTCAGACTGCCAATCAGAAGACCAAGAAGCCCTCAACTCCAGCTCAAGGACACAGAGGTGAACATTTCTCCCCTTGAAAAAGTCACTGCTCTCCACAGCTCATTTAGTAAAGATGCCTTTGCAAAGGCAAAATTTAGCCAGAACAGAGCTGACTCTCACAAACTTGAATGAAGCAGGAATGGTCAGGCAGCAGAGAATTTTCATTTTCACAAGATCCCTCTTTCTAAACTCTGCTCAAGTCTGTCTAGGGAGGCTGAACCACAGTAAGAAATATTCTTCAAGGATAAATTTATAGGAAGAAAGGATCCTTGGTTTGTGGACAAGAAAGTAAAAAAAATTTCTGGAGCTATAGCCAAATGTCACCTAAAATACCTGGCTAGGTCCTGCTGGATAGAGAACAGGTGGCCAGGAGTGAAGGAGAGGCGGAGGGCTCATGTCATCTGCCATAAAATATTCCTCTGGGGTCCTCCCCTCAGGTAGGTCGGGGTATACTATGGTTCCTCCAATCCGCTACTAGGCAACAGGTGTCTGCCCTTGAGTAGCTATTGCCTACAGGCCCCATTACTTCTGAGTCATATGAGAAAGATGGGATATTTTAAAGCACAGTAAAGCAATGATCTCCTCTGCAACCAAATAACGGCTAGCCTTCTCAGAAGCTATGCCTGCATGTAGCAGATACACGTCTCTACCTGTTAAATGAATGGACCTGAATGAATGATCAGACAATATAGTTGTTTTAGTCCTGGCCAGTTTGGCTCGGTGGAGAGAGCGTCCGCCTGCGGACTGAAGGGACCCAGGTTCTATTCCGGTCAAGGGCATGTACCTTGGTTGCGGGCACATCCCCAGTGGGGAGTGTTCAGGAGGCAGCTGATCAATGTTTCTCTCTCATCGATGTTTCTAACTCTCTATCCCTTTTTCTTCCTCTTTGTAAAAAATCAATAAAATATATTTAAAAATATATATAGTTGTTTTATAAGCCCAACGCAATTATTTTACACTGACTCGACTGTATTTGCTTGGAGCCATGTGAGGTTCTGTCACCTAAAGATCTTTAGTCTCAATAAAATGTGGTCTCAGAACAATCCGCTTCCTCTGGCTTTAAGCTCAGGAAACAGTGACTGTTCCAAAGACAGAGGACAGCCCAGAAGCGCAAGACTCAGGAAAGCAGTGTTGTGTCCATACAGTGCTTTCGGGAGGATGACAAATATCCCCAACCTACTATTTCGTTTGTTTGTGCTACACACAATTTCTAAATTCAGGCACAGCTTTAAAAACCATATGAAACATGGTAGCATTCCCTGGCTGAATCAATCCAGGCTTGCCTTTCTTTATTCTATACATACAGTACTTCTCAGCTGAGGAGTGGGGAGAGGAAGAACAAAGGCTACAAGAGGCCACCGGGAACAATTAATTAGTGGGAGAAAGTAAAAGCAGAACAAAACATGGGCAGACTCCTCACTAGTCTAGCAAGATGGGCTGAGATGTCTGAGCTGGATATAACAGCAAACAATAAAAATAATGACAACAGAGTCACTGTGAGCAAAGAACCCAGTAAGTTAAAAAATATTAACGAGAAGGGTCTTAGCAGCTGGTGATAACTACTTTCTTCGTGTAAGCTCAGGGAGCAGGAAAAAGAAAACAGATTGCTTGTCTGTTCAGACTGAACGTATTTAATGCTGGGACCAGCTTGGTGCCAAAGACCTCTCTGTCCCAGAGAAGGAGAAGTTCGAAATGGAAGGGGACTCTGCTTTATGCCCAGGTGTCATGAACCTGGGGAAGAAAATGAGGAAAACACTTCCTCACTTTTGAGGTACAGTATTAGTTTGTGATGACTGTCGTGTAGGATTACCACACATTGAGGGTCTTTCAACAATGCAAACTGGTCCAGCTACTAGTCTGTAGGTTGGACGTCTACATGGGTTCGATTGGGTTAGAACAAGGTGTGGGCAGAGCTGAATTCCTTTCCGGAGCTTCTTTTTTAGCCTCCAGAGCTGCCTGTCTTCAAAGGCAGTAATAGCTCAAGTCCTTTCCACGTGGCATCACTCTGACCTCTTCTTCCACTCCCTTTTCCATGTTTAGGATGCCTATGATTACATCAGGTTCCTGGGGATAACCCAGGATAAAGTCCCTATTTTAAAGTCAGCTTTTTAGCAACTCAATTCCACCTGCAACCTGACTTCCCACTGTCACTAAGAAAATTTATTTCCAGTTTCCAGAGATTAGGACATGGACATTTTTGGGATGTGAAGATATTCTGTATTCTGCCTATTAAAGGCATCACTGTTTCAAATTTGTTTCTTCTTCTGTTTTTAATCTGTCCAGTTCCATCTACCATAAGAACAAGGAGTTCCTCTCATTTGTGTAAATGGTGTGTATGTGAGGTGTGAGAATCTTACCTTTCTTGCTATGCAGAGCTGAAAATATGTGCTCTCAGTAAAAAAAAACAAACAAAAAACAAAAAACAAAAAAAAAAACAAAAACACAAACAAACAAACAAAAAACCCCCCAGAAAATCAAAATAAACAAAAACATTGAGTAGGGGACAGAGAATACAGTGTCCCTGGACATCTGAACTTGCCCTGTGTACAGTTTCTAAGGCAGTATACCCACTAACCTTTTCCTCATCTCAAGTTCTCAATCATTTATTTTTGTTATGTCTCATATTTGGAGAATTTCTAATAAGTTTCATTGCTGTCAGCAATCACGGCATTTATAATATATTTAAACCCCATTAAGTGTGAAGGTACCCAAACAATAGCAGGTCTGCCTGGACTGGGACTATTTCAGGGTGACAGGGCTGCTCCATCCAACCTCCTCAGGAGCAGCTCCTCAAACCCCCAGTTCAGTGACAGAGCAGCACCAGCACCCATTTCTGTAACTCGTGAGACAAAGGCCACATGGGCCGTACGTCTGGTGCCAAAATGAAATTCAGTGCAACAATATCGAGGCATCAACCACTCAGATCCATTTCACTGTTTCCCACCCAGGACGCCCTAATCGAAGGTGGCATTCCAAGGTTAAATCCCGGCTCTGACAGTGTCTTGTGTCAGACACCTGTCACAATGTAATCAGACACCCGTGAAAGCAAACGGATGCCAGGGCCACATCGCATTTCCCTGCCGTGGTGATTCCTCACTTGGGGGATTCATGTCATCCATCTAAGAGGCAACAAGCAAGGTGCCATCAGCTGGGCTATGCTTTCCAGGAGAGGAAGGGAAAGAGAAAGATGACACCCAGGAAGGAAACATTGCAGTGGCTGAAGTTTTGCAAATGATTATGAGCATTAAAGAATAGCTCTGAAAGGGTTTAAATTTCAGGATTCAGCCCCAGAGCCTTGATCTGAGTTAGAGGCAGGCAATCAAATATAATAAAAGAGCAATATGCAAATTGACCGTTACCTGAGACACCTAAGCCACGCCCACCAGTCAAGCCACGCCTCCCAGACAAACAGAGTGGCTGTATGCAAATTAGCCCAGCCAAGATGGAGGCCAACAGCCATGGAGCTAGAGAAAACCAGAGGCTTCTGTTGCAACTGCCTGCCTAGGCTGGTTGAGCCTCTGCTCACGGCCACACCCACCAGCCAATCAGAGCGGCTGTATGCAAATTAACCCAGCCAAGATGGAGCTTGGCAGGGCGGCTCTGCACTGGGAGCCTCCAGGGCCGGCATAGCTGTGCCAGGTGTGTCAGCTCAGTGGAGGGGGGTCCGGCCTGGGGCCTCCTCGGGGCGTCCAGGAGCGCCCATCCTGGGTCCACTGCCTGGCTCCACCCCCTGGGGGCCTCCCTGGGGCATTCGGGAGCTCAGGGGCCTCTGCTGGGCATGCAGGAGCAGCCGTCCTGGGTCCGCTGCCTGGCTCCGCCCCAGAGGCCTCCACAGGGCGTCCAGGAACGCCTGTCCTGGGTCTGCTGCCTGGCTCTGCCCCAGGGGCCTCCTCAGGGGCGTGCGGGAGCACCGGTCCAGGGTCTGCTACCTTCATCAGCCCCCCAGGGGCCTCCACAGGGCATGCAGGAGCATCTGCTGCACAGTGCGGAGAATCCGAAGCCAGTACACTGCCCGGCTCCACACCGGTTGTGTTTGCTCAGCAGCAGAGCCCCACCGAGGGATCCCGCACCAGTGTCCGCCCCTGGCTTGCCACCCAGCTCTGCGCCAGGTGTGTCCCCTCAGCCCCTCACCCAGGCTGGCCAGGCATGCCAGCAGGTGGACATCTCCCCTGAGGTGTCCCAGACTGCAAGAGGGCACAGGTCGGGCTGAGGGACCCCCACCCCCCGAGTGCACAAATTTTTGTGCACCGGGCCCCTAGTGTTTTTAATATCTGATTTGGCATAATCAAGGGGCAGTGGCTTTCATGCAGAGGAGTGCCTGCAATGCTCACAGCAACACACTGGCTTCATTAGCTTGGCTGGGCAATTGTGAAGTAGGAAGTAAAAAGCCTAGATAATCCCTTTTCTTCAAAAAGGTGGGGAGCAGGGTCTCTGACAGTCAAGAGGCAGTGAGGATGTATTTTATACCTTTATTCACTTGGAGGCCAAATTCTCCAGCTCTTGATAACTCTGAAGCAGTGCATGCACACCACTTGAACCTCAAATGAGAGACAGGTGGTGTGTTTAAGGCTTTGTAGAAAGTCTTAAAAGTATTTCCCAAACATTTGTTGGTTTCACCAAGCCTTCCTCTATTTGTTCTAAATACCTTTTCTATTGTTTTCCAGTTGCTTTCCTCATTTCCCTCCTGTATGCATTTCAAAGGAAAGTGGAGAATTTAAAATGTGGCTAAATATAACACTGCGCTAAGCAAACAGAGAACAAAACCCCCAGAAACTATTTTCGATGCACAGCCCTCCTCTCCGGGTTAGGAAACTGTAGTAGCACAAATGAGTCTTGCTCGGCAGAAAAGCAATTTGTTTGCAAGAAGGCCGAGCACCTAAGGGAGAGCTGGCTCAAGGACTGAATTTAGTTCTCAGCTATTTCAATACAGATGTTTTTCTAGATAATCGGCCACGTACACATGTTGAAGAATCAGATAAGTCAAATCTCTCCCAGGTTGAGAAAGGCAAAACCACAGCCTGTTCGCTCCGCGAAAGATTCAAGCGGGCCCAATCCGATGCAACCACCTTGTTTTCAACACGGGAGATCCAGGCCCACAAAAGGTCACTGACTTTGTCCTTTGCTGGCATAGAAAGGATTAGATGCCAGGGCTGTTTGCCACCCTGGACTCTCCATTCCACCATGCCCCACACACCCCCACCCCCAGCAGCAGCTTCAAGAAGAGGGGAGTCAGCCCTAGAAACACCAGGCTTCCATACACACCGGAGTCATCTGTGCGCCTTTGCTCACAGACTTTCCAGTGGCTTGTTTCTGTCTTGTTTTGTATGTGTTTCCCTCCCTTTTACCCAGTTCAAACGGAGACAGATACACAATTCAAATAAGTGAAGTGCTGTCTAGACACAGAGCGGATGTTTCACAGCATGTGTGCGGGGCAAAAGGGAAAGGCCCCAGGCCATGGCACACTCAGGCTGGGAAAGGGGCAGGGGCAGAGGGTGCTGCTCCAGGATCTGTGCATCTGCCCTCACCTCCTCTCCACATGCTCCCAAGACCAGGACTCCAGCCAACTCGGATCACATGCTATTGCTGGAACAGGCACACACTCACTTCTAGTCTTTGCTCACTCAGGTCTTCCTCCTTGAAAGGCTCCCCTTTCCCTTCCTCTCCTCTTGATAATTTATTCACCCAACAATTAAGGACTTTTGACATTTGAGATAATTCACAAATGGAATAGGGTGGCCTAGAAGGAGAGTCCCTATCTGAAGGTGTTCAAGGAGGCAGGTAAGACAACTATATGTTAAGACTATATTAGATAACTAGAGGCCTGGTGCACAAAAAATTGTGCACTGGGGGGGGGGGGGACCGGCCTGTGCCCTCTCACAGTCTAGGAACCCTCGGGGGATGTCCACCTGCAAGCTTAGGCCCACTCCCCCGGCAATAGGGCCTAAGCTGGCAGTCAGATGTCCCTCTGGCAGCCCGGGAGCCCTCGGGGGAAGTCCACTTACTAGAGGGGAGCAGGCCTAAGCTGCAGTCGGACATCCTTAGTGCTTCTGAGGAGGCAGGAGAGGCTCCCACCACCACCACTGTACTGGCAGCTGTCAGCCTGGCTTGTGGCTAAGCAGAGCTCCCCTTGTGGGAGTGCACTGACCACCAGGGGCAGCTCCTGCACTGAGCATTTGCCCCCTGGTGGTCAGTGTGTATCATAGTGACCAGTCATACCCAGTGGTTCTGCTGTTAGGATCAATTTTCATATTACTCTTTTATTATATAGGATGGTTGGGCTAAAACAATAAAAATAATAGCTAATTAGGTGCCAGGAATTGTGCACATAATGGACCATATGTTATTCTCTCAACCACCTGAGGAGGTACATAATCCTCATTTTATCTTATTTTTTAAATATTTTTATTGATTTCAGAGAGAGGAAGGGAGAGGGAAACATCAATGATGAGAAACATCTATCGGCTGCCTCCTGTATGCCCTCCACTGGGATCAAGCCCACAATCTGGCATGTGCCCTGACCAAGAATCGAACTGTAACCTCCCGGTTCATGGGTCAACTCTCAACTACTGAGCTACACTGGCTGGGAAATAATCCTTATTTTATAGGTGAGGCCCAGGAAGGTAAAGTACAATGCCCAAGGTCACTCCTCTAGCATCCAGACCAAACGAGTAAGATTGAGAGCCAGCTGTCCGTCCATACCCCTCTAGGTCCTTCCAACAGTATGGTCCTGGCATTTTATGTCACTGTTCCTCTGTGGAGCCCTCTCTGATGGCCTAGGTGGGGCACAACCTCTCCCTCCTCTGCACACTCAGCTCTTCTCTGGTAATTATCTCCTCAGCCTCACCTGGCATCTGTATTCTTATCTCATCTCACCAACTAAAATGTAAGCTCCTCAGAAGAAGGAACTCTGGCTGATCTACCCACAGAGCAATCACACTGTGTGAGACACAGAAGATATCAAGGTTTTCCTTCCTGAATGGGCATCTCCCACGATGCTTCACACACCACCAGCCTCCACTAATGGTTGCTAGTGTTTGCTGAAGGTCACTGCTCAAACAACTGTCAAGAGTCAAGGATTCTAGGAGTAATAGCCTCCGCCCCCGGTTTTTATTGAGAGCACCACCTGCCCTTGACAAACCAGCCGATTACACAGTCTGTTCTCACCAAGCTCAGGGCAGGATTGAAAACCTTCTCCAGCCAAGAAGTGCTTTTGTAAAACTCTTTGAGTTTGTTTGAAACTATTAAATTCTTCATTGGTACCAAGGTGCAAACAAAAGCATTTGCTTTTGGCATTTGGACAAGTCCAGAATTATCCTATATAATAAAAGGTTAATATGCAAATTGACTGAACAGGGGAATAATTGGTGGCTATGACATGCACTGACCACCAGGGAACGGATGCTCAATGTAGGAGCTGCCCCCTGGTGGTCAGTGCACTCCCATAGGGGGAGCACTGCTCAGCCAAAAGCTGGGTTCAGGGCTGGTAAGTGCAGCAGTAGTGGCGGGAGCTTCTCCCACCTCCATGGCAGTGCTAAGGATGTCTGATTGTTGGACATCCCCCGAGGGCTCAGACTGCTAGAGGGCACAGGCCAGGCTGAGGAACCCCTGTCCCCTCCCCCATGCACAAATTTCATGCACTGGGCCTCTAGTGTTATTTATAAGAACTGTTTATATTTCATCTGAAGCTTTTTTCCACCTCTGCATCTATGCAGGGAAGCCTGGCTGCCTTACCACATTGACCTTGAAGAGTTTAAGTCCCATCATTCAGGGAGTCCCCACTCTACTCTTTCATCAAGACATCAAATCACTAGAATTGTTCTACTTTGGAGTAAAGGGTAACCAAAAGGAGAAACGTTAGCTGAACACTGAAGTGAGCTCATTCATGCTTACTCATGGTAAAGTCAGGACTTCTATTAGCCCTAAAACTACAAGGCAAAGTTATGTTAGTATAACACCATCAATCATGTGAGTCACACAAAATTAAAACAAAGTCTGGTATGTCCTTGTTTCACTACTTCTCCATTGGATAAAAGAATAGTTACAAATAAAACAATATATGGCTAAGATACTGATTTTACAGGTTAAGAATATACACTAATTCACATTTCTGTTGGTTCTACTTCCAAAATATAGTCTGAAACTCTTCACTTTTTCCCACATCCAATTCCACCACCCCAGTTCAGAACTCTATCACCTCTTCCCTAAGGAGTATAATACTCTAATATTCTACTAATTGGCCTGCCAAGTCTCCCCTCTTGCCTCACACATCCTTTTCCATACAGCAACCAGAGTGGCCTTATAGAAATGTCCATCAGGGAAGGCCCACCTTCTGAGAATAACCAAGCTAGCGATGCAGGCCTCTGTGATGTGAGGTGACACCTGTCCAGAGGTCCAAGTCCACCTCGGGCCACTCTCCTTCTTACCTCCCTGGCTCTGGCTCACTGGCCTCCTCTCAAATCTGAGCACTCAATGTTCCATAGGCCTGGAACTCTCTTCTCTCACTTGTTCATGGCTGGCTCCTGTCTTCCTTCAGAATCTCAGCTAAGTGTCAGCTCTGCAGAACATCTTCTCTGACTACCTTTCCCTAAGTACTTCCACCTTCCCTTACTCCCTTCCTGCTCTTTTCTATCATAGTATAATTGTTTCCCTGCCCAGAATTTGTTGCATAATCTGAAATTATGTATTTATGTATATATTTTTGCATGTATTCCTTTATTTATATTCAGCTTTCCTTACTGAAATATAAGTTCCATGAGGATATAGAGCTTGTTATATTGCCTGGCATTGCATTGCTTATTGTTCTGGAATACACCATGTACACTCAATAACTGTAGAAT
>PVJC01047706.1:0-12821 GCA_004026665.1 Murina feae
ATATATAGACTAGAGGCCCGGTGTAGGAAATTTGTGCATGTGGGAGGGGAGGTCCCCTCAGCCCAGCCTGTACCCTCTCCAGTCTGGGATCCCTCTCATAATCCTGGACCACTGGCTCCTAATTATTCACCTTCCTGCCTAGTTGCCCCTAACTGCCCCCCAATGCCAGCCTGATCGCCCCTCACTGCCTCTGAGTGCTGGCCTAATCACCCCTAACAACCCACCCCCCCACCCCCACCGACATGGTCACCCCTAACCTCCCCCTGCTGCTGAACAGTTTGCCCCCAACTGCCCCCTTCCTGCCAGTCTGGTCACCCCTTACTGCCCCCTCTGCTGGCCTGGTCACTCTAACTGCACCCCCTACTGGCCTGGCCCCACCCACTGGCCTGGTTGCCCCTCACAGCCCTCTCACCCGCCTGGTTGCCCCATGCAGCTTACTCTTCAGTCATTTGGTCGTCCCTCATTAACACCCCCTTTGGCCTGGTCACCCCACACAGCCTGTTTGTTCAGTCATTTGGTCGTCCCTCACTAACCCCCGTGCCATCCTGGTCGCCCCAGACAGCCTGCTGTTCAGTCGTTTGGTCACCTCTCACTAAACCCTTTGCTGGCCTGATTGTAGGCAGCCATCTTGTGAGGGTGTGATGGTTAATTTGCATATTACCTCTTTATTATATAGAATAGTTAGTACAGTTGTTTTAACTTCTGGTAATTATCAGAAACTGAAGTCTTTTCATATTTAAATTCATATTTCTTTTAGGCAGAAAATCATTGAACTATGTAATTCATCTAAAATTGTTGCCTAATAATGTAAACTGCTACTAATCTTGACCTTTGAAGGTCATTCCATTAATTAGGAGTCTTTCTAACAGTATAATTGAAGTGGACATTTGGTTTTATCCTGCATTTATTCCCTTCTCTTCTCTTATAGAACCCATTATTTTCCTTAGAGAACCACTCCTGACCCCAATCTCAGTCCATGTTTGGGTGGGTTAACTCTACCCAGGATCCAAGAGTAGGCCTAGTCATTCAGAGCATGGAGTCCATATGGACATAACAATGGATACATGCTGAGAGAAGTGACCCAAGTTAGTACCATGAGTCTAGATTCAAGGACATTTTTTCCATTTTGTATCTTTCCATCAAGGTCAACAAAAAGACAGAACTATAAACTATAGTTACGGACACCACAGGGGTGACTCTGCATGGGAAGGGAACAGCTTAGAGGACACAGAGGCAGGTAAGAGATGGCAGAGAAACAAGGCCAGTGGCTTTATGGGAGCTCCTGGGTTCAGTTGAACTTGCTCTTTCAGTTACATGCACAAAAACAAAGTTCATTTTATTAGTAAAGCCTTTCAATTCTTCCTTTTTTCTTGGCAACTTAAAAGAGTCCTGACTCTGGAGAGTATCATTATGCAGCATACTCTGCCCTTCATTAATGTCATACAATCTATAATAATCTATAATAATAAAAGCATAATATGCTAGTTAGACTAGATGTCCTTCCAGATGACCTTCCAGATGAAGCCAGTGCTATGAGGGAAGCTCAGGTTCTGGGTGCCTGCCGACAGCCGGAGGGAAGCCTGGATCCCCGGTGCCAGAGGAAGCTGGTGCTGGCAGATGGGGGAAGGAAGGCCTACTTTTGTATGAATTTCGTGCATTGGGCCTCTAGTCCTATATAATAAAAGGGTAATATGCAAATCAACCAGATGGTGGAATGACCAGTCGCTATGACAGTGCACTGACCACCAGGGGGCAGATGCTCATTGCAGGAGCTGCCCCTAGTGGTTAGTGTGCTCCCACAAGGGGAACACTGCTCAGCTACAAGCCAGGCTCATGGCTGGCGAGTGCAGCAGTGGTGGCGGGAGCCTCTCCTGCCTCCGCGGCAGCACTAAGGGTGTCCGATTGATGGTGGACCTACGCCATCAGTCCAACATCCCCTGAGGGCTCTTGGACTGTGAAAGAGCACAGCCCGCATTGAGGGACCTCCTCCTCTCAGTGCATGAATCTCATGCACTGGGCCTCTAGTGATATAATATCTGAAAACTGTATACTAAGAGATGACCATCTGGCATACCTTCCCTGTTTGAATCAGCAACATTTTGTAACTGGGAGAAAACATCAGATGCTCCACAGGCTCGTCAACCTGAAGTAAATCTTCTACTTTGTAATTTGAATCTTTAATAATTAAAGAATACACAAAGCCATCCTAGAGACCAAAAACAATGAGGTAAATGCAGAAAAATCATTTTTGGTAATTGCATAGTATACTTTTGTTATCAGACAAGCTAAGACTTACCGTATTACCAACTAATGTTTATTTTTGGAATAATCTGTGTTTACATCATCTAGAATGCCCTGTCTTCTTATCTTTATTTAAGTAACTTTTTTTTAAGTACCATATTTTGCTCAACAGCTTTTATTTTATTTATTTACTAGTGGCTCAGTGCATGAATTTGTGCACACTGAAAGAAAATTAATTAGAATATTTTAATATCGCTCTTCGCCATTTCTCTATAATAGAAGTGTCAACCAAATTCACAATAGACAATGACAGATCGAAACACACGTGTGTGATTGCCATCAGCGAGAGCTTTATATGTATCACACATGCACAAGTAAACTTAGCCTTTTATATATGTAGAATAAACTTGCTTAATTAGACCTGCTTTCTGATATAGCTAAACTTTTTCCAGCCCAGTGAAGCACACCAACTTCTCTTTCAGCTAATTGTCAGCAACACAGCAGTAAATATCAACACAAAGCACATTAATATTGTAGATCACACAGGGAGAACAAAGGGTAAAATATTTAACTGCAGCAGTGCTTGACTATATTCTGTGCAGTGAGAAAACCTGAAGTCATTTTCAAGGTCCACCATTTCTTACTTCTTTTCAGTTGGGTCGAGTTTCTAAACTTTCTAAAATCTCTGTTTTCCAGCTAATGACAAGAAAATAGGATTTCACCAAGACTCCTATCTACCTACGCCAGGACTTCTGAGTGGTGAATTTTTACCACTCAAGAGGAATTTGAGTTCCTTCTACAATAGTGAAGAGGCTTTAGGCAAATTCATCCATAATTTCTAGATTAAACCCCATTATAATTAAGAGTAAGCATTTGTGAGACAGCTGGGTTCATACACTGGGGGTTCATACACTGGTGGGACTATACCAGCTGTTTTCATCATTCTCTATCCCTTACCAGAGGAGATGCTCAAATCCTTCCTTTAAATTAGTTTTAAGAAAACACTCAATACAGACTAAATGTGGGAGTGGGGGTAGTCCACTGCAAGTTTGGGGGAAGGGTATTTTGAACTGAGTGTAGGTTTATGAGCTCCAGATTGTTTCTCATTGATAGAGCTATATCTCTTACCTTGACAACATCGACAAGCTGCCCTTGGGGTCCTAGAGATGTGATTTGTGGCAACAGAAGAGACAAAGCTAACAGTAGTAGTCTCAGGACCAATAGACCTGATATTTTAGTGTAGGTCATGTCCAAACCTTAGCATTGATTACCACAGCATGGAAAAGTAACGTGGTCTGACCCTTTTCATGTGTACTGAGGCTAAGTAATCTCAGTAAGACACACTTCTTTCATCAATAGTTTCTAGTTGATGGGGTTGTTGTGAGGAACAATAAGCTAATACAAGCAAGCGCTTAGCATGGTGCCTGGCACCAAATAAATGGTGGCTATTAATACTAATTCTACCATGGCCAATAACAATATGATACAGGTAAACAAAATGGGCACACACAGGAGGCTAAGCTGAAGCTCTGACAAAAGGTTCCAGTTGCATCTGAAACATAATACTTTAAGTGCACAAACAGGAATGGAATTGGGTGATGGATATTAAGTGTTTGGGGGAGGCATGGTTTTTAAAAAATTTATTTTTGTCTATTTGCAATGAGGTAGATATGTGGTACCCTGTTTCCCTGAAAGTAAGACATCCCCTGAAAATAAGACCTACTTACAGTGTTGCCCCTCACTGAAATATAAGGCACCCCTGAAAACAAGACCTTCCTGAAAATAAGACCTCTCCGATAATAAGGCCTCCCCTGAACATAAGGCCTCCCTGATAATAAGCCCCCCGAAGCTACCATAACTCTGGACTCGGGGCTGTAGCGGTGGGTGCTGCCACACAGCTCACTGTTGGCCGCAGCATAGCCAGAACAAACAGGAAGTGCGAGAACTCTTTTAATCAGAGAGCCCGCCCCACCACCAGGACAAGCTGGTGCCTGCTGCTTGCTCTGCCCTGATGGAGTCTGGCTGACTCACAATTAGACAGGGAGACACGTGGGGCAGAAGTCGGACACATTGTGTGGACACACAGGTAATAAATTTTCGTTTTTTTTGTTCAACAATAAATGTGTACCGTATTCTTCTTTGTGGAAAAATAAGACATCCCCTGAAAATAAGACCTAGCGCATCTTTGGGAGCAAAAATTAATATAAGACACTGTCTTATTTTTGGGGAAACAGGGTAGTTCATTACATACTGTGATCACTAGTTTTATATATATTTGAAATTCTTCATAGTAAGAAGTTTTATAATAGCATCCAAAAAGGAAACAATTTTAATTAATAATCACACAGAACCTGCCATTCCAAATTATGGCTCATAATAGTAAATGGAAGATATTTTGTTGAAAGCAATTAATTTTTAAGAAAAAAATACATTACAATTCCAGAAGCAAGCACACCTCCCTTCTGATATGCTATGGTGACTGGACTGATAAGATTTCTTCTACCTTTTATAAAAGAAAAACAAGGAAAACAGGTGACACAATTAAAAGTACAATACAGAGTAATTCATCTCATTTGATTTCTTAGGACTATTCATTTCTTTGTAATCCTTTTTCTTTTGAAAATCAACTTCATATTAGAATATGTACTATGATGTCTCCCAAACAATGAATAATAAAAGCTGCTTAGCAACGATTGCTGAAATAAATCACACAAGTTTTTTTAAGGTCAGTATCATCAGATCTATGTAACTAACATTGTAGAATTATTATTATTATATTATTATATTATTATATTAGAGGCCCGGTGCACAAAAATTTGTGCACTCGGGCGGGGGGGGGAGGGGTCCCTCAGCCCAGCCTGTGCCCTCTCGCAGTCTGGGACCCCTCAGAGGATGTCCATCTGCTGGCTTAGGCCTGCTCCCTGGGGGATTGGGTCTAAGCTGGCTGTCAGACATTCTTCTGGCAGCCCAGGAGCCTTTGGGGGATGTCCACTTGCCAGCGGGCAGCAGGCCTAAGCTGCAATTGGACATCCTTAGCGCTGCTGAGGAGGCAGGAGAGGCTCCCACCACCACCACTGTGCTGGCAGCCGTCAGCCTGGCTTGTGGCTGAGCAGAGCTCTGCCCGTGGGAGCACACTGACCACCAGGGGACAGCTCCTGCATTGAGCATCAGCCCCCTGGTGGTCAGTGTGTGTCATAGTGACCAGTGATTCCCAGTTGTTCTGCTGTTAGGGTCAATTTGCATATTATCCTTTTATTATATAGGATACAGGTCTGGTGCACAGGTGGGGGCCGTCTGGTTTGCCCTGAAGGGTATCCCGGATTAGGGTGGGGTTCCTGCTGGGGTGCCTGGCCAGTCTGGGTGAGTGGCTGATGGCTGTTTGCAGGCTGGCCAAGCCTCCCAGGGGGCACCCTCACGCCATGGGGGTGTGGCCAGCCTGGGTGAGGGACTGAGAGCTGTTTTCAGGCTGCCCACAGTCCCTGCAGGGTGGGGGGGGGGTCTAGCTGGGGTGCCTGGCCAGCCTGGGTGTGGGGCTGATAGCCCTTTTCAGGCTGGCCACACCCCCTGGCAACCCAAGCAGGCCAGGGTGGGCTGGGAACAGGTTTCTGGGATTTATTTATCTTCTATAATTGAAACTTTGTAACCTTGAGCGGAGCCCAGGCCGGGTCAGGGCAGGTGGGAAGCTTGGCTTCCTCCATTGCCGGGGGCAACACAAGCCTCCTACTTGCACCAGCTCTGTGGCTGCTGCCATCTGAGTTGGGTTAATTTGCATTCTCACTCCTGATTGGCTGGTGGATATAGTGGAGTGGTGGAGTGATGGTTAATCCCTTTTATTAGTGTAGATTAATTTCACCAAGATGTATACTTAAGATTTATACATTTTATGGTATGTAAACTTATATACCTCAGTAAATAAAGCACAGTGGATAAAAGAAGATAAAATGTTCTATAAGAGCATTTGTTATTAATAAGATATTGTTCTTGGATGTTGTAAACCTGAAATTAATATAATAGTATATATTAACTAGACTTCAATAAAAAGATATATTGTCCTTGAGGGGAAATAGCAAAAGCATATTACTTATTATTTAGGTAAAACATGAGAACCACAAGATCAAAAATTCAGATGGCACACATGAATTATTTGTTTATTGCATACTAGGTGTGTGGCCTTATGCCAGATGCTAAAAGGACAATGTCCTTTCCTTCAAGCACTAGTCACCTCCCAGCAGTCTCTTTTTCCTCAATCCAACTTCCACTAGAGAGATCAGATCAGAGAGAGTTTGAAAGCAAGGTGGAGCAATCCTTGCATTACACGCTAAGAAGAGCAATTTGGCAGGGATGAGCTGCCTGGTTTGAGTCAGTTGTTGGTGAAGGTCAATTAAGTCAGTCCTAAGGTTGTTGCAAAAATCAAGGTGTGAAATAATAAGAGCAAAAGGAATGGAGAGTGTAATGGACACGTTTGAGAAGCTTGCCCTGGAAAGATTCCCTTTTCAAAGCGTCTATACCCTAGCTGCTTCTGTGACCCAGGCCCAACTCGGACTGAGCTGACAGGACAGGGAATGGACACCCGATCTAGAGAGAGTAGATCAGGTTCTCTTAGAAATTCTAACCACTTAACAAAGGTAATTTTCAAGGTGGCAGTTGAACTAAGAAGACTGTTATGGAGAAAGGGTTGAGAGCGTAAAGGTCAGAGAAGAACACGTTAGCTTATTAAGCAGAACAGGCACATTATGGAAAAGGATATAGCATCGTAGCTAAGAACTTGGACTCTGGAGTCTTATAGCCTGGGTTTAGGTTTCAGCTCTACAGTTTACTAGTTATGAGAATTCAGGCATATTTGCTAACCTCTCTATGCCTCCATTTCCTTATCTATATCATGGAGATAAAAATGTATCTCCCTTGTAAAACTGTTCTGAGGATTACATGAAATCTGCATTATAGAGTGATGGTAAAATGACGAGAACATGTAACATTTGAGAAACATTAGCTGGCTAGAAGGTATAGGACCTGGTAACCCCACCCTGATCCGGGATACCCTCCAGGATAAAGGAGGAGAAGGAGTCAAAGATGCCTCTAAGAAAGAGAAAAACAGGAAAAAAAAACCCACATTTATCTTCAAGTGCAAAACCATCGCCAACTGCTAGGTTCCTGGGAATAGGAAGCAAAGCAGTTTCTCACCCATTGGTGATATGTCTTCTATCTTCTCAAGCACAGTCACCTTCAGGTTTTCTCCATTAATCATTAAAAGAAGACCTTCTTCACAGCCAACATACAGCTCACTTTGTGGAGTCCAGCAGTGCATAGTTGGGTGAAGCAAAGGATATAGATCATCTTTGGGCTTCAAAGAAAGATTAAAAGCCTTGTGTTAAAACAACAATTATGGCCCAACAGCCAGAGAAATACCCATCAAATCAATTTCCAAGGGGAAACAATGAATATGTACATACATACCCCCACTGGCCCCACTATTTGCCAAGAACTTCCCTTTCTTTCTCTACTTCTCTACATTTGAATTCACTAGGAAAAAATAAGGCATTCTTGTCACCTTCATTGTTCTAGTGGCACTCAGAGTTCTAGTGTCACAGATTTTCGTGAGTTTCAAGTAACTTATACACTGTTTCTTGGTAGATGTTTTTGTATCTTGAATCTAAGAGAGTCGTGGTCTAACTACAATAACCATTTTTTTAAAATATATTTTATTGCCCTAACTGGTTTGGCCTGCAGACTGAAGGGTCCCAGGTTCGATTCTGGTCAAGGGCATGTGCCTTGGTTGCCGGCACGTCCCCAGTGGGGGGCGTGCAGGAGGCAGCTGATCTATGTTTCTCTCTCATCGATGTTTCTAACTCTCTATCCCTCTCTCTTCCTCTCTGTGAAAAATCAATATATTTAATATATATATTTTATTGATTTTTTTACAGAGAGAAATGGAAAAGTATTTTAAAATATTTGTTGATAACACCAACTCCTTGTGTAATCTTCTGGAATTATAACTCAAACATTTTGGTCACTTGAAGACCAAACATGAAAATTTTGAGTCCAACTTAATATTGTTTCAGAAAACGTGGCACCTGTATATGTTTCAGAAAACTAGAGTTTATAAAAGAGATTCCTATTTAGCACCTTTAAAAAAAAAAGGTATATGGAAAAAGGAAACTGGATACTTGAGATTAAATTGATTATTTTGGATCCAATTTCTAGCCAGATAACATCCGCTTTTGATTTCCACCATGCTACTACTAGGCACCTTTCCAATACCCTATATAAGGTGTGTAATGTGATACAGGCCTATTTAAGGGCCTACAATGTGCTTAAGACTCTTATGTAGATCAAGTCATTACTGTATCTTTGCCATTGGTACCCAGGTTACAAGAAATGCCATTCAAAGGAAGGAACAGAATCAAGACATTTGAGATCTATTTTATGCTTTCACTCACTGATTAGAAATTAATGTTTTAGCCATTTCTCTTACCATTTTATCTATAAAATGAAATACTGAAAAAAGTTAATTTCTTATTTAAATATAAAGTATGTGGCTTTATTAATATTCCCTGTATGATTTAGAGATGTCAAACTTAAACATTAAATTTAGTCTTCAGAAAAAGGTTAAAATGCACTGAGTACAACAGTCCTAGGAAATAAAGAAGTCTGTTTAATTTTTTAAAATGGTAACTCCACTTTTAAATATTTAAGGAAGGCATGCCCATAGCATTTTTCAAATGACAAGGACAATTGCCTGAATTTTAAATGTTGTATGTAGTGTTAACCGTGTTCGTGCAAAATGTGAAAGACTGAGGGCTCCTACAGAAAAACAAAAAAGAAAATAGTTGCGATAGTTGAATATTTGGAGTCCTAGGTATCAAAGGCTAAACATAAAAACATTTTTTTAAAAGTTGTAAACCCTGATGGCTGATTTATTTGTATTTACTTTGCTGCCCCACTGTGGCTGAGTGTGCTTGTATTTCCAAGGCTAAGATCTGTGCTATTAACAGGAATTAGTCACTCCCAGTAATTTAAATGAGTGAATAATTGTCATTTGCTAGAAGAAATCCAAAGAGCACACAACCCTTTCTCTTGCTTGTCAGAAATTTTTAAATAAACTGCCACACTGAATTATTTTTAACATCTATAGCCTAATTCTCTGCAGTGGTCAAACATGCGGGAACCTCTCTTTTATCCTTGACCTGGAGCTTTCACACAAGCATTAGCATAATGTAGCCCAGAGAGGCTTAGCTTCAAGCTCCTTCCCTTCACCTTACAGACCCTGCCTGGGCTCCTCTCTGCTCCCTGCCTCCCTCCTGGACATCACCTGCACCTCACTCTCCCTCATTTACTATGCTCCAGCTACATGGTCTTTTCTCTGCTCCCCAGACATGCTCGATTCTTTTCTTCCCCTAGGACTTTTGTCCATGCAGTTCCCTCTTCCTAAACACTCTACCCTGCTTGTAGCATGAGTAATGCCTCCTGGTTCTAGGACTAAAGTCTCAGTTTAACTGCCATCTCCCCAAAGGCCTTCCTTGACCAGCATATGTTAATCTTGTCCTCACCTCCATTCTCCATTTTCCCTAAAATAATTATCACGTTTCAATGATTTAATGTCTCTCTTTACTTTTGATGTTGTTACTCTGTCTTCCTGATAAAATGTAAGCTCCAAGAGGCAGGGATTATTATGCCTGGTTGGTCATCATGTAACCCCATTGCCTAAAATAGTTCCTGCTACATAGGAGGAGCTTGATAAATTTGTTGAATGAATGAATGAATGAATGAATGAGTGTGCAACTGCTGACAAACTCCCTTTTGAAACTTCCTTCCACTGTCTTCCACAGTCTTGCTCTTTCCTGGATTTGCTCCTATTCTGTGGCTGTTCCTTCTTAGACTCATCTTCCTTCTTCCAACATTTGGCAGTCAGTTTCCTCTCTGGCTCTCCTCCCTGACACTGTCTCTTTTTTTATCATACCCTGCCCCTCAGTGCTTCCTCTCTATGGGAATGATTCTGATAACTTGTGTCTGCAGCCCTGACTTTGCCCTAACAGTAAGTCACTTTGCTGACTTCCCGCCTGGCATCTCTAGCTGGAGACATTCCCAGCACCCCAAATTTGGTATGTCCAAAACCGAAATCACATCTGGGCTCCTGATGTAAGTTGGCTGTGCCATTATCTTCACCCAGTCTTCATGTTTCATGGTGTCCAGGCTAATCTGTATTAAAAACCAGAATGATCCTCTCTATCCTGTATGTCTCATGGGATATCATCCTATACTAGTATAATAAAAGGCTAATATACAAATTAACTCAACTGTGGAATGGAATGACTGGTCATTATGATGTGCACTGATCACCAGGGGGCAGATGCTCAATGCAGGAGCTATCTCCTGGTGGTCAGTGCACTCCCACAGGGGGAGTGCCACTCAGCCAGAAGCCAGGCTCATGGCTGGCGAGCCCAGCAGCAGTGGCAGGAGCCTCTCCTGCCTTCATGGCAGTGCTAAGGACCCCTCAGGGAATGTCCGACTACTGGCTTAGACCTGCTCCCCCACCTCAGGGCCTAAGCTGGCAGTCAGACATCCCCTGAGGGGTCCTGGAATATGAGAGGGTGCAGGCTGAGCTGAGGCCTCCCACCCAGTGCACTAAGGTTGTGCATCGGGCCTCTACTGTGAAGATAAATAGGAAGACATGCCAGGTCATTACCCTGAAAGTTTCGGCCTCTTCGCCTACTAGTCCGGCAATGGCTGACAGTGGGAGGACAGGTCCATAGATAGGATCCTTGGGCAATGATTCAGGGAAAATTATGTCATTTTCATTAAAATATGACCCATCTTCCATAGGTAATTTTACGGACCTGTGGAAAAAAAGAAACATCAGAATAACTTTATTTACTATATTTACATTTCTCTTAAGAAGGCAGTTTTCAAAAATTGCAGTTTCAAGGATGTACATCTCCTTAGTCTTTATTTGTGGGAGTATGGTCAGCTCAGGGGCATCTTAAATCTTTGAACTCTTTTCAACAAAAACACCATTATCATCAACTATCATCGGGACATTGGTCATAGAATTTCTTTTTTTTTAATCCTCACTGAGGATATGTTGTTTTTTAAAATATATTTTAGGGACAGAGGAAGGGAGAGTAAGAGAAACATTGGTTAGTTGCCTCCCATATGCATCCCAAACCAGGGGTCGAACCCACAGTGTAGGTATGTGTCCTGACTGGGAACTGAATTTGAAAACTTTTGGTATATGGGACAACACTCCAACCAACTGAGCCACCTGCCAGGCTAGAATTTCTCTTTGACCCAGTGTTATTTAAATAGGTCACTCCCATAATCCACTATATGCAACTACTCTTTTGTTTATAGATAATGTTGCTAAAAATATAATCTATATATAAAATTTCCTTATCTAAAAGTTTCTTATTTTTGATATTTCAGCTGGGCATCAAAGTAATAGAAGCAAAAACTCAGAATTGTTCTTTTTATATAATAGGTGTGTTTTGAAATAGTTATGGTAAATAAAATTTTGGAAAATTAGTCATGTTGTTTGAAAAAGCTCTAAGCGGTCTTGTTATTTAAAAGAAATTGACTGGAAAATGAAGTCATAGAGAATCTTTTTGGAATGCAAACACCCACTCCAATTTCATTATATTTGTAGAAAGATGTGATAACTTAAGATGTCTGGATAAAGACATTTAATTAATCAAATTGATCCAATCAACATTACATGAATACCAAGCCCACCACTGTATCTATATAATAAAAGCCAGCAACCTTTGTGAAAGAACAACCAGAATGACTGGTCGCTATGATGCGCATGGACCACCAGGAGGCAGATGCTCAATGCAGGAGCTGACCCCTAGTGGTCATTGCACTCCCACAGCAGGAGCACTGCTCAGCCAGAAGCTGGGCTCACATCTGACGAGTGGTAGCAGTAGTGGCGGCAGCCTCTCTTGCCTCCACAGCAGCGCTAAGGAGCAGCGAGCCAAGTGGTAAGGAGCTCGCAGGGGGGCAGTTAGGAGCCAGCACATGGGTGGTTAGGAGCGAGGGGTCCTGGATTGTGAGAGGGCGCAGGCTGGACTGAGGGACACCCCCCCATACCCCTACACGAATTTCCTGTACCAGGCCTCTAGTTGTATAATAATGAAGTCTCTCACTTTGCTTTGAAGTAATGGTCCTGGTTACTCCTTTCAATGGTCCACACAGTCACTGAACTTGGACTTGACAAGCACAGCTGGCGCCAGTTCATGGGGTTAAAAGTCATCTGGCTCACATCTACACCAGGTTGTAACTTCTTGCACAAAATGACACCCAGTTCCCAGTTCCTTAGAGAAAAATTGCATTTGGTAAAAAAATAATTAATTTGAATTTCATGTATTGAGAATATTTATCTAATTACATGAAAATAATTACATAAATTATGACTTAATTTATTGTATAATTTATATAATCTATGGCATTAATATCACATTCATAAAATAATTATGATTATCATTATACTGTACCTGTTAAAGAAAGCAAAATAACTATTTTTAAAAATATTACTCATATGCTATACCAAGTCTATTTTATCTTCCTTATTTAATTTGTATTTAAAT
>PVJC01047707.1:0-12819 GCA_004026665.1 Murina feae
CCAGACCCCCCCTCCCACTGAGCTGACACACCTGGCACAGCTATGCCGGCCAGCCGTGGAGGCTCCCAGTGCAGAGCCACCCTGCCAGCCTCCATCTTGGCTGGGTTAATTTGCATACAGCTGCTCTGATTGGCTGGTGGGCGTGGCCGTGAGCAGAGGCTCAGCCAGCCTAGGCAGGCAGTTGCAACAGAAGCCTTTGGTTTGCTCTAGCTCCATGGCTGTTGGCTTCCATCTTGGTTGGGTTAATTTGCATACAGCCGCTCTGATTGGCTGGTGGTAATGGTCAATTTGCATGTTTCTCTTTTATTATATTATATAGATATAGATGATATAGATATAGATATAGATATAGATATAGATATAGATATAGATATAGATATAGATATATATAAATTAAAAAGAAAAAGAACTAGGAAGGGTCTGAGATGTTGCCCTATTGGTAACTAAAATTTAGCCTGCAAGTTTCATTCACACTGCAGTAGACACAAGACACCGACTTTCCCTATATCCATGTCTCAGCAAGTTCCATTGAGAGTCAGTTACTTGTAGCAGTTCTTCTTACCCAAGTCACACAGGTCAATGTATACGGGCTCAGGTTTATGCCCACCTGTACACCGAACTGTGTTACAGGTCAGAAACCCCGAGATTAGTAAACCCAATTTTTTATAATTCCCTGCATCTCCCTGCCCTGTGCCCTACAGGGAGGCATTACCTTTATTATGCTGGATAGCTAGCATGCTTCCAGAGCAAGACACCACCTGTCCTTCCAAGTGTGTTTCCTATACAAATATCAATGTAAAGGTTGAATTATACAAGGAACAAATAGTGTTTCATACAAAAAAATGTGCAGAAATGCCAATGACCCAAGAAGAATTGTCTCTCAACAGTGAGGAGATGACAAAGCCACTAGGAAAAAGCAGGAGGAAAACAAATGTAGAAGCCAAAAAGAGAGTGTCACCACAGGAGAAAGCAGTTAAGAGTGGCAAATGCTGTTGAGAAATCAAGTCAGATAATAATGGTATCACTCATTTTATTTAGAACATGAAAGATATAAGAAGTGATACAGTTAATATTTTTTGTAGCATACAATAGAAAATGTTGACTTAACTTGAACAAGAAAGGACAATGATCATCCTTCCTCTTTTTTGGGGGGGAAGGGGGTGGAAATCCTGATTACACATGTGCTCTTGATATAATGATTAATAGAATATTCATTAACTCTCAGTAGTGTCCTGGTTTGGACTATGAACTGTATTTGGTTAATAGGAGAGTTCATAAAAGTAGAATAAGAGCAGAGTACGTGTGACCAAGATTGACGAAACACAGGCTGCTCCTTTCAAGCAGGAGCACCTTACAGGCATTTTCTGGAGGAATACTTATCAGTGCAAGTTCTTAGTTTTTATATCTTGCAATTTAAGTATTTAAATCCTATTTAAAGATTTATAAATAGTTCACTTTGATTTAGCTGTCTTTGCACTTATTTTAATCAGCCCAACCAGAAGATATCAGAAGGAGAAAATAATTTTTTACTGGAAGAATGTTAATGAGTCAGCAGCTATCTCACTTAATGTTTCCTACGTTGGTCACACACAAGGGAACACTTTAGGTGGTACTGCGGGAGCAAAGGCCAGCTGAGATGGAGTGAAAATATGTATGGAAAAAATGGAGACAGCATATCCAAACGATCCCTACAGAACAACTGGCTGTGAAACAGGATAGATGAGTGTATTGGCCATAATACACGGTGACAGTTGACTATTTTACCAGCTGATGTGGATGGTGAGGGGTTAAAGATATAGGCTGTGTTTAACAACTCATGGACATTCTCAAAAACATCGGCGGCAGTGAGGGTGCACTGCACATATGAAGTGATTGATTCCGGACAGGTGAAAAAGCACCTCATCCACTTGTAAACAGAAGTAGAAAGGAACATGGCTGCAGACATAGGTGAGTTTAGAGATTTGATGTCAGGAAGATGATAAAGCTCTTCGATGGCATTTGCTTTTTATGTGAATTATAAAATAAGATTATGTGATGCGATCAGGTGGGGGAAGGATAATTTTAAGATTAAGGGTAGAGAACACATAAAGTTGTTTCAGAAGTTAGAAAAAAATGAGAACAAAATAAAACTGCTGAGCAGTTAAAAGACCTTGGTTCGTATTAGTGTTCATAATAGTAAAGTATTATCAATTTGCCAATTAGAGGACTCAGAGTAATAGTGATCATATTTGCATCAATTCCAAATCAAATAATGATATATGTAGTCCATTAATAGTACATAAAATTGTAAATATCAGAATTTTTGATGGTTGTCTGTATATTTTCTAGCTTTCTCAAGATATAATTAGTGAAAATTTTTGTTTTTTTTCCATTTTATTTTTTTTTATTAAATTTTTATTGTTGTTGGCATTGTTGCAGCCAGTAGACCCCTCCACAGGACCTAATTACGGAAACCAAGCAGTGCACTCCCCCAGCTGGTGCTATAATAATATTAGAGCTTGGTCCTGAGAAGGTGGCATCTGGGTTTCTAGCAGACTCCCATCTCTCCCAGGTGGACTACTGGTAAGACTGATTAATTGTACCAAGTGTTACTTTCTAAAAAATTTCCAAACGGACTGAAATTGAATCAATATTTACTGATGAAAGATTATATAACTTTGAAAGAAGCAGAAAAACTCTAAAATTAGTGTCTCCCTACCTGAAAGAAACTCCCATTAGTGTACTGTCTGTGGAATGAAGAATAAAATAGCATTACCTCTGACTTGTAATTGATTTTAGTTGTTGGAAGACACTAAACTAATCAATAACAGTAATAATGACAAGAACTAGGGCCTCATGTTTGAAACTTTACTAAAAATATTATCTATATTCAAAGCAATGTGAAGGTAATAGGGATGAGCTTTCCATTATGAAATGCATCTTCAAATAGCTATAGTGACATTTAAATCAATATGTCCAAAGCAATGGATTGTATGAAGAATTTTCCAATCTACACTAATAAAAGAGTAATATTCTAATTGGTGTCACTCCACTACCCTCCAAGTCACGCCCACCAGCCAATCAGAGCAACTATATGCAAATTAACAAAACCAAGATGGTGGCCAGCAGCCACAGACCTGGAGCAAGCAGGAGGCTTGGTTGTCCCAGTGATGGAGGAAGCCAAGCTTCCCACCTGCCCTGGTGGGCTGTGGCCTCTGCTCAAGGCAACAAAGATTCAATTATAGAAGATAAATAAATACAGGATACCTGCTTCCAGTCAGCCTTGCTGGAGCTTGGGTCACTGGGGGCTGTGGCAAGCCTGAAAACAGCCCCTCACCCAGGATGGCCACACCCTCATGGGGTAAGGGTTCCCACTGGGGAGCTTAGCTAGCCTGCAAACAGCCATCAGCCCCTCACCCAGGCTAGCCAGGCACCCCGGGGGAGACCCCCACTCTGAAGGGGCTATGGCAAGCCTGCAAACAGACATCAGTCACTCACCCAGCCTGGCCAGGCACCCCAAGCAAGGACCCCCACCCTTATTTGGGCACCCTTTAGAGCAAACCAGCTGGCCCCTACCCATGTACCAGGCCTCTATCCTATATAATAAAAGGGTAATATGCAAATTGACCCTAAAAGCAGAACCACAGGGAATGACTGGTCACTATGACACACACTGACCACCTGGGTGCAGATGCTCAATGCAGGAGCTACCCCCTGATGGTCGGTGTGGTCCCACAGGGGGAGCTCTGCTTAGCCATAAGCCAGGCTGATGGCTGCCAGTACAGCAGTGGTGGTGGGAGCCTCTCCTGCCTCCTCAGCAGTGCTAAGGATATCTGACTGCAGCTTAGGCCTGCTTCCTGCTTGCAAGTGCACATCCCCCAAGGGCTCCCAGGCTGCAAGAGGAATGTCTGATTGCCAGATTAGGCCTGATCCCCTGGGGAGCAGGCCTAAGCCAGCAGGTGGACATCCCCCGAGGGATCCCAGTCTGTGAGAGGGCACAGGCCAGGCTGAGAGACCTCCCCTGAGTGCACAAATTATTGTGCACTGGAACTCTAGTAGACGATTATAGTAGAAAGTGTTATTAACAAATAAGATAATAAAAAGTAAATTTTAGTTAACTGCTTTTGGCTATAAATATAGAAGAGCCAATTATAATAGATAAAATAAGCAAATATATTTGCTCATACAACTTTAAGTCCAAAGTACATCTGATTTAATCTAACTAACTTCAGTGGATCTATTCTGTACCTCTCCAATTTCCCATCAGTCTTCATCTCTAAAGTGAGGGAGGCCCTTTGAGAACAAAATAAGTATGGAATGTCAGTTTCACATATCCATAGTAAAAATCAACAGAATGAAAAATAATATACTCTGCTATTTATTTTGGTTATTTAATGAAATAAGCCATAAACCAATCCTGGAGCCAAAATAATTTTTGTAGTTAATTGGTTCAATAGTTATCATCAGATTTAACGGGCTCATCCAATGAAGGAAGCTGCCCTTCTCCTATGAAAGAAATGTAATAATCAGAAAAGGAATTGGAATACTCTCAACAATAGAAATAAATAATGTCATATTTTGGCAAATGAAAGTATTAGTTAATCCACTTTTTTTAGCTATCTGTATGGAAGCAATAGAAAATATATTCAAAAGAAAAATAAATATAAGTGTTATCTATAAGAAAAATTGTCAAAAAAGAAATGTCAATGTCCAAGTAAAATTTATTCAGTCTACTTATACATTCAATTTCTAATGAGGTCTTCTCCTTGTTGAGATTATATTAAAGTTAAGAAGAAAAACAAGTCAATAATTAAATGAAGAAGATAACCACATAATGCTAAAGATCTATAAAAGAAATAAACAGGGAAATATGATAGAGAATACTAGGTGGAGGTCCTGACTACTTTTTGTAGAATGATTAAAAATTCCCTAAGATGACCTTTAGGCTTAAACATGAAAGGTGAAAAAAGGCAAAGGGTAGTGGAAAAGAGAACTTTGTTTCAGAAAGAGAGAAGATAATGGGTAAAAGCCCTGGGCAACCCATGTGTATACATGGATACTCACATGTACACATGGGCACATACACATATTCTGTCCTTATGGTGCCAGAACTCACTGTGCTAAGGGTGAAAGTAAAGTAGAGAAGACTTAGGGTAATAAACAAATGCCAAGATAAGAAATATGGGAAGTTGATGACTGCTTCGTACAGAAATATGCTGGGAATCATTGAATAAGTGGAAATGATGGAGATGAGATAAGGGTTGAAACATTAAATAGAGTGGTTGGGGCAGAGCCTCAAATTAAAGGAGAAACATGAACAAACACCAGAAGAAAATTAAAGAGCAGGTTATTCAGAGCTCTGCTGGGGGGAAGTCTAGGCAGAGGAAAATACAGAGACTCAAGATGAGAACTTGCCTGGCATTTTTGACAAAAGCAGGAAAGTCAGGTAGTTAAATAGCATCTTAAGAGAGAAGAAGAGGCTGAAGCATATAGCACATTGTATGTTTTGGCGAGAGCTTATACTTTTACTCTGATATCAAAGTCATTGGAAGATGAGTTTCATATGAGCAACTGTTGTATTGTACCCTGCTAGTGACCCATGGGGCGCAAAACGAAATCAAAGAGTCATCTTTCAGGAAAGGCAATGACTGAGAGGGAAATGCGGCTCCAAATCTCTCAGTCCTGAATCAAAGCAACAAGATGCTTATGTAGGCAAAATCATACCCTTATTCACCATCGGAATGCGGAATTACTTTGTGAAAGCAATCTCTAGAGAAGCTAAATTGAGCAAGTTAGTTATCTTTAACAATTATCCATAGTCTCGGTTCCTGGAACTGGAACTGGAGCCACTGAGTCAGTGGAAAACAATTACTACGGTCTTGGTACTCAGGCCCAGAAAAATAGTGTTTGTTGAGACTCAGCAGCACCTGGGCTGATGACTCCATCCAGGGCATATTTTTATAGCCACTCTGAAATGGGGAGTATTCTTATTGTTTAAGCTAGCCTTTCCAGAAGCCAGAAAAGCAAGATTAAAAGTTAAACAGTAATTTTACCCAGGATGGGTGGGGGCTATCGTACAGCAGTACATGATCTGACAGATTTAAAATATCACTGAAACTGCTGCATTGTGAATTAAGACACAAGGGTGAAAGGGCAAATGGGGGGTAGGGGTTCTTATTAGGATGCCACTGAAAAATGTAAGTAGAAAATAAGGTGTATCAGGACAGAGTAGTAGCAATGGAGGTGGTAGGGGATGGTTGGATTCCATGTGCTAAAGCAAAAACAGAAAGAATTTGCTGATAGATTCGATGTAGATTTTTTTAAAAGTATGTATAAGGGAAAAATGTCACTTTCCAATTTTTTTTTTAGGGAAATGGCTATTTGTAAGTGTATATAAATAACATAACAAAATATTTGCTTCTGATATTATAATCATTCATGTCTTATTCAATAACTTTCAATTTTACTGTTTTTAACAAAGAACATCTCGTGGTGGTGAGCCCAATTTTACCTTTGGAAATAATTTATTGCTATTAAAAATGAGCAACTACACCAGTGTTATTTTTATAAGTATTATTTCCAATGAGGTAGCATGCTACTTTGTAAGAGTTTTGTGCAGAAGTATAATGATTAAAAAATAAGAAACATAGAATAATGAGTGAAGGAAAACAATAAAAATTTAGAATGATCTTAAAATATTGACAAAAATATATATCCTAAAAATAACTAATTTAAAAGGATTTTTATTTTTACTTTAACTTTTGTTGACATATAATACATACACGAGAAAAAAAAACCATAAGTGAACAATTAATAAATTTTCTAATGTTAAAATAACCTTTCATAACTAGTATTAAAAAAAGAAACATAAAATAAATAATACCTCAAAAAATCATTGTCCCACTCTTTATTTTTTAAAATATATTTTATTGATTTTTTACAGAGAGGAAGGGAGAGGGATAGAGAGGTAGAAACATCGATGAGAGAGAAAGATCGATCAGCTGCCTTCTGCACACCTCCCACTGGGGATGTGCCTGCAACCAAGATACACGCCCTTGACCGGAATTGAACCTGGGACCTTTCAGTCTGCAGGCAGATGCTCTATTCACTGAGCCAAACCTGTCAGGGCTGTCCCACTCTCTTTTAATTACTCCCCGCAAAGGGTAACCACCATTCTTACAGGAAAAAGCATACGTTGATGTTGCCTTTTATAATACTTTATATATAAATTAATTTATTCAACATGTAATCTTTTGTATCTGGTTTCACTAACTCAACGTAATATTTGAAAGAATTATCTATGTTGATGGGTTGAATGTCAACCTCATCATGCATTTTGTGGTAGATTGTTTTCAAAGATGGTCACAGCATTGTCTCCCAGCCTTTATGATCTTCAAAGTGACCTTGCTGCTTCCAAGGGATGGAGTCTAATTCCCCTCCCCTTGGATCATCGTAATCTTAATGACATGCTTCTGATCAATACAATGTGGCTTATTACATTGGAATTGTTATTGACCTTTCCCCAATGTCCTATATTATGCTCAAATTTTCATATGTTAAGTCATAATTTGGATATCCACTTCAAAAGTAAGCCTTTTAACTTAGTTTTCTTTTTCTTATTATTTAAGAATTCTTTATCTGTTCTGAATCTATGCATTAAAAATAGCTTCTACTCTGGTTTGCCCTTTCACTCTCTTAATGATGTCTTGAATGAACAAGAGATATTAATATTAATATAGTCCATTTTATCATTTTTTCTTTTAAAGCTTTTTATACACTATTTTAAAGCTCTATGCTTAACCAAAGCTGGTAGGTTATTCTCCTCTGAAAGCTCTGTTGTTCTACCTACCATCTTTATATTTTCAATATAGTTGGACTTTTTGTGTTTAATGTGAGATAGAAAGTTTGCATCTGTGACAAATAGAAAATAAGAGACCTACTTTTCTTATTGATAACCGTTTATTGAATATACTGTCATTTCTCAATGCACTGCATTGCTATCTTTGTCATAAATGAGTATTATACTTTAAAACTTTATCATTGCCTACCTGTACTTTTCCAATAACATCCTAACCAATCAGCCTGGGCTCACTGCTCTCAAATAATTCCTAAGAACCATAAATCTAATAATATTAGTCCTCTCTTTAGCAACTTTTGAGGTTTCCGATGCTTAAAACAGTGTTTCTCCCAGTTTAAACCTTATAAACGCAAATCCTGTGGAACCTCCATCAAATAAAATGACTCAAATGTGGAGAAGAGTTGCTGATAGCAGAGCTGTCAGCACTCTGCATTTCTAAAAAGAAATACCAGGTATTATGCACTTAGAACTATGTGATCCACTGTTTATCAAAAGGCAATATCCCATCGCATCTGTGGAAATAGAAATGGTCTTCTCTGACCCAGTTTCCCTTACCTATTTTATGTTCTACCCTATACCTCCATCTGCGTTTAATGTTTCAAACAACATAATTTAGTTCCCAACACACATACCATGTTATTTGATTCATTTATGTATTTGCATATATAGTGCCATCGGGGTAGGACATTTCACCACCCTCTACAAAGACATAGTAAAACCCTTTATATTCCAGAATCCAGTGCACTATTTGTTTCTGCTGTTCTGTCTTTCCTCATATTGCTCTGTAACCCTTTCAGACCCTCATAAAAATAAAATCACTTTTACTTCTTCATTTCTTAGTAGAAAAAAAGCCACATTGCTTGTGATTAACTTCTATTCCCCAGACTTAAACATAAACTAACATGCCATATTTTTTGGTGTATAAGACACTTTTTTTTCTAAAATCCCTAGACTGAAAATTAAGGGGCATCTTATACACAAAAGTCAGCCACGGAGGGAGCCGAGCGAGGGTGTAGCTGCTCCTACTTTGTCAAACAGGCTTCCTCCAGTCATGAGCCTTATGGTTACTGACATTAGCTAATGCTATAATTGGAAGTGGAGGTGGACAGTGCACAGTTGCAACAGAGACCAGAGCATTCTGAGCCCATAAAGATGTCAAAAAATAAAAAGATAGCCCTGACTGGTTTGGCTCAGCAGATGGAGTGTCAGCCTGCAGATTGGAAAGGTCCTAGGTTTGATTCCAGCCAAGGGCATGTACCTTGGTTGCGGGCACATCCCCAGTAGGAAATGTGCAGGAGGCAGCTGATCAATGTTTCTCTCTCATTGATGTTTCTAACTCTCTATCTCTCTACCTTCCCCTCTGTAAAAAATCAACAAAATATATTTAAATAAAAAATAAAATAAGTAAAAAGATAAATACTGGTAAGCAATTGTTTTACTCTGCAAAATTCAAACAGAATGTAATCAGCTATGCAAAAGAGCATGGAAACAGAGCTGCAGAGCTCCCACTGAGTGTATGATCAGACAGTGGAGAAAACAGAAAGAACAACTCCTTAAGATGCAAAAAAGAAGAAGGCCTTAAGAGGAAAACCAGCAAAATGGGCAAACTCGGAGCAGAGGCTTAAGACTTACATTATGGAGCAGCGCCAGGGTGGCTTATATGAGTCAATCCAGCTTATTCAATGTCAGGCAAGGATGTTTGCAAGCAAAATGAACATTTGTTGATTTCACAGAAAAGGCAAAATGGTGCTTCAATTTCATGAGGGAGAAGGGTTGGCTATGAGAACATCAACAAAGTTAGCTCAGAAAATGCCACCAGTTTATGAGGATAAAGTCCAACAGTTTCACTCCTATGTTATATAACTTCAGAAAAAATATGATTTTGAGCCAAATCAGATTGCAAACATGGATGAGATGCTTCTCAATTTTGACGTGGCTTCCAACATAAATGTTGATGTAAAAGGAATCAAAACAGTGGCGATCAAAACAAGTGGCCATGAAAAGACACAATAGTGCTATGCTTCCATGCTGTGCAGATGGTACTAAACTGCCTCCTACACTTATTTTTAAGAGGAAAACATATCCTAAAGACACCATACCACCTGGCATTATTGTGCAAGTTCAAGAGAAGGGATGGATGAATGAAGACATTATGGCCATTTGGTTTGCAAAGGTTTGGTCCAGAAGACCCAGGGGCTTTTAAAGAAGCCAGCTCTACTTGTCTTTGATCAGTTCTGAGCACATTTAACAGAAAAGACAAAAAGGGTCACATCAGATTTTTAAACACACCTAGCAGTTACTCCTGGTGGACTCACAGGTCAGCTACAGCCACTACGTGTTTCAATCAACAAGCCATTTAAAGCCCTGATGAGCGAAGAATAGAGTAGATGGATGCAAAAGACAGGTGATAACTTGACAAGGAAGAGTGAAAAAACAAACAACAGAAAACAACCATTACTGAGGCCTGTAATTGGGTCCTAAACTTGTGGTATGGTGTCAAACAAGAGGTGATTGTGAAGTCCTTCAAGAAATGTGGAATCATTTTTAGGTTGAGGAAACTCCATACTGTTCTCCACAGTGGCTGCACCAGTCTGCATTCCCACCAGCAGTGCAGGAGGGTTCCTTTTTCTCCGCATCCTCTCGTTTTCTCCGCATCCTTGTCGTTTGTTGATTTGTTGATGATAGCCATTCTGACAGGTGTGAGATGGTACCGCATTGTTGTTTTGATTCAGACAACAGGGGGAAGAGAGCATGAGTGGGTGCGGGGGGAGGGTTGAGGGTTATTGGGAGATGAGGACACATTTGTAATACCTTGACCAATAAAGAAAAATAAAAAAAATAAAACTTAAAAAAATGTGGGATCAGCAATGCCATGGACGGAACTGAGGATGACCTCACGTATGTACGCAGTGACTCAGAAGACAGCAGTGATACAACAGAAGCTGAAGAAATTGGTATGTCTGGAACGAATAGTGATGAAGAAGAGAGCAGTGATGCAACAGAGGCTGAATAAAGTGATGTGCTGCACAATATCGCAGTATTGGTGTGTAAACATTACCTGTAGTAACTATTAAATAAAAACGTGTTCTGTTTTATGTTTAAAATGTTGATTTCTTAGTTCTGGGTTGGAAAAGTGGGGAGGTGTCTTATACACGGAAATATATGGTATTTTGCTTGTGATAAGTTGCTTTCTAAATCTGAACAATGATTAACGGAAGAGCAAAACTTCTCCTAGAATCTCAGTCCTGATGAGCACCTGCCTTATTTTTAAAAAAAAAATATTTTTATTGATTTTTAGAGTGAGAGGAAGAGAGAGGGATACTTCATCCATCAGCTGCCTCCTGAATGCCCCCTACTGGGGCTCGAGCCTGCAACCCAGGCATGTGCCCTGACCAGGAATTGAACTGCTGACCTCTTGGCTCTCCAGTCTGTACTCAACTGTTGAGCCACACCGCCAGGCCACACTGGCCTTCTTAAATCTTAATATTCTCATTAATTTTGCTGCAGAAAAAAAATGTTACTCAACTGTATCTGTTAGAGATCAGCAGAAAATTTTATTAAACCTAGGATCTGCCTTGGTCAGGTGGCTCAGTTAGTTGGAGCATCGCCACAAGTTTGTGGGTTTGATTCCTGGTCAGGACACATACCCAGATTCTGGTTCTATTCCTGGCTGGGGGCGGAGAGGAAGGGAGGGTACATGAGGGAGGCAACCAATCGATGTTTCTCTTTCTCCCCCCTTGCACTCTCTCTAAATCAATAACAATAATAATAATAATAATAATAAAACCCAAAACATATCCTCAAGTGAGGAATAAAAAACAAACAAACAAAAAACTAAGACCTGATATACAATGTTTCTTGGAAAGATTATCTTATAAAATATTCTTGGACATGATATGTTGCTGAATAATAAAATAAACAAATGTTAGGTTTTCTTTTAAACCTTGTATGGTTTACAGTTTTTAAAATTACAGTTTAATAACTGAAGCCATGTGAAAGAAGTATGAAGCATAGGGTATCACTGCTTTTCTAATGTAATGCAAATATAATTCGTTATTAAACTATTTCCCGAGTTTCTGATGTTTGTATTTGAGCACCTTGAGGGATAGGAGATGATCACACTTACTCTGCATTCTCCACATAGCACATGGCAACACTGCACACAGAGCTGTTGCTTAATAAATTCTTCATTAATGAGCATTAGCTACTGTGTACCCTGAGCTTTCGGAGTAGCAGTGAAATCAATAGGGACAAGTGACAAGAGACAACTTGGTTAGAGTAGAGTGTGCCAAGAGCTTCTTACAGCCCTGATTTAATCATCGTATTCTCATATAATTTAATTTTTAACTTTACTAACATCCAGGCAAGGGGGTAAACAAATGAATATTTGTCAAACACTAAATTTGTTATGCACTTTTCAACATACATTATTTTACTTAGTATGAAATAAGATTGTGTGGTATAGTGGACATGTATTTTACAGATAAAGAAGCTAAGGGTCCATAACATTAAATAATATGCTTGATATTATTTAGTAAAAATGTAGTGTGCACAGGGCTTAATGCCCCCCTCACTTTAAAATGAGTACTTAATCTGCCTCACCTCTGTGCTTCTATTCCACTGATGTAATAGTGCTTCAGAAGTAACTTAACTTCTATAGCTGAATAGAAACGTGTCCTGTGTCCAAGAAATTCTACTCCCAGGTTACATACAACACAGACATATGCACATACATTCACCAAACACAAGCACATATGTTTATAACAGTGTACTTAGTAACATTAAAAAAATTAGAAGAAACTTAAATTGTCAATCAATACACTTATATAATCATCTGGTGCAATGCAATACAATGCGAAAAAATGAATTATGGGCATTTGCAACCACGTGGGTAAATTGGGCAGACAAAATAATGTTGAAAGAAGTCACTCAAAAATTAAATGTACTGTACAATCCCATCCTTAAGAAGTTCCAAACAGGCT
>PVJC01047708.1:0-12824 GCA_004026665.1 Murina feae
TTCTCTTACACATAAAGTTCTCCAAGGATTTCCCGTTTGCCCTCGCATCGGTTCCAAGCCCCGAGGGGACCTGTGATCCCTGACACCTGCCAACCTCTCTGCCCCCCCTCCCTCTATAATCTCCTCCAGAGGGGCAGCCTCACCCCTGCCCCAGGGCCTTTGCACCTGCTGTTCCCTCGGCCCTGAATGACCTGTCCCCGGGTCTTCGCCCTGCAGGCTAATCTCATCAATCTGATCTCAAATGCCCTCGGAGGCCTCGCCTGTGTCCCACCCCAGGCGCCCTCGTCTTCCTGTCTTTGGTCTGTTCTCCTTGTTGCACATATTCCTCTGCAATGAGGCTACTTCCAGGATGTGCTTGCTTATTTGCCTGTCGGAATATAAGCTCCTTGAGGTCCGGGGCCTTGTCCCGTGTCCTGAAACCAGCGCCCAACACACAACAGCAGCTCAACAGGCGAACGGCAAAAAGTCTAAAGGTGGAAGGAGGACGGCCCTGGCAGCAGAGAGGAGCCGGACCAAGTTCCAGAATCTGAGGGAGGCGAGATGCCGGCTGCCCTGTCCGAGCTCATCCTTCCGGGAGCTCACGCCTGGCCCATCAGCCACGCCGTCAAGGCCCTGAGTCGCTGGCTCCCACCCACCGAGCCGCCAGGAAAGCCAGCAACGGAGGCAGCAGCTGAACGGGGAGGAACACAGGCACCATCACACGGCTGCCTCGGGCCGGGCCCACAGGTGTGACAGCTGGTGGGAAGGCAGAGGTGCTCGCACGTCCCCAGGAGTCTGCCCACAGGTCACAGGCGCATTTAAAGGAGAAAAGGGAGGCTGGGCCCAGCTGACGGGACCTGAACACGCAATCCCAGCTGGAACACGCAATCCCAACTGGAACACACAATCCCAGCTGGAACACGCAATCCCAGCTGGAACACGCAATCCCAGCTGGAACACACAATCCCAGCTGGAACACGCAATCCCAGCTGGAACACGCAATCCCAACTGGAACACGCAATCCCAGCTGGAACACGCAATCCCAGCTGGAACACGCAATCCCAGCTGGACGGCCGGTGACGGGCACGCCTGTTAGAAACAACAGGAACGGAGCCCTTCACGACGGAGTCGGCGCTGTCCTCCCAGAGGGACTGACCCACGGGTCCGGCTCCTCAATCCTGTGGAACGTTCGGACTGAGCAGAGGAGCTCGGACCGGCCTAGCAGTGTCCCCCGGACAGCCGTCTGTGAGGAGCCCGGGAGGGCGGATGTGGGGGCCGCCGACTAGGCGTGGACCGCGCCTGCAGAACCAGGGTGGCTGTGTCAGCTTCTCTGCACCCACCGACCCCTTCCTTCCACAAGTGCCCAGGTCCTCGCCTCCTACCCGGGGCCCGGTTTCTCTCTGAATTCGTGCTTCCTGAGTAGCTAGTCTTCGGGATCTCAAATAAACGCCCCTAACTCTCTCTCAGGCCATTTATCGCTTTATTGGTTTCAGACAAAAGCGAGGGAGAGAGAGAGAGAGAAACGTCAGTGACGAGAGAGAATCCCTGATGGGCCGCCTCCGGCTCGCCCCACGCTGGGGATGGAGCCCACAACCTGGGCAGGTGCCCCGACTGGGAATCGAACCGTGACCTCCTGGCTCCTAGGTTGATGCTCAGCCTTTTGTTTCTAAGGAAGTCTCCCCGCTGGGCCCACGCGCCTCTGCCTAGGATGCCCGGAGGCCCCAGCAGCCCTCGGTGCTGCTCCTGCCAGGAGGCTCACGTCCGATCGCGGGGCATCGACAGACAAGCCCGGGGGAGGGACGCTCTGCCGAGTCCCTGGCCTGTTCCCTCAGAGCGGGTGGAGCCGTGTCAGCCGCCAGCCTGCGCCCCGGGCGCGTGGGAGCTGGCACCGACGGGAGAGAAAGGGGCTCTGAGGGCGGCCGGAGCGCAGGAAGGTGAGGAGACACGGGACAGCGTGCGGCACAGTCTCGGGTTCTCGGTGCCTTCGAGGGCGTCGTTGGAGCAGCTGGCCACATCCGGAAAAGGCCCGGGGCTCTCCGACAGGTCTCACCCCTGCTCCCCGCCTGGCGCTGCGTGTGTGAGATCACGCCAAGGCGCCACCTACTCGCCCACGGCGCAGAAGGACAGAGGAGATGGTGCTGTGGTGGGGCTGATGTTCACGCTGGGAGCTGAGTGAACAGGACACGGCACAACTTCTCCGAGCGTGAGAAATAAAAAGCGTGGCTCAGTGGACAGAGCGTCGGCCTGCAGGCTGAAGGGTTCCGGGTTCGATTCCAGCCAAGGGCACAGGCCTGGGTTGTGGGCTCAGTCCCCAGTAGGGGGTGTGCAGGAGGCCGCCGGTCAGTGATTCTCTCTCATCATTGATGTTTCTCTCTCTCTCCCTTCCTCTCTGAAATCAATAAAAATATATATATTTTTAAAAGTTAAAGAAATTTTGTCCTGACTGGTTTGGCTCAGTGGATGGAGCGTTGGCCTGCGGACTGAAGGGTCCCGGGTTCGATTCCGGTCAAGGGCGTGTGCCTGGGTTGTGGGCACATCCCCAGTAGGAGGTGTGCAGGAGGCAGCTGATCGATGTTTCTCTCATCGATGTTTCTAACTCTCTATCCCTCTCTCTTCCTCTCTGTAAAAAATCAATAAAATATATATTTTTTTTAAAAGTTAAAGGAATTTCACAGGTTGTAGACCCGACTGCCTCTGCCTGCAGGTGGCCCGGAGGCCTTGCTTCTGCCTCTGTGGTCCCATGAGCTCCTGCCCCGGCCCAGCCCGGCGGCGGTGGTGACCACGGGGCTCTCTAGCACCCCGAGGAGCCCTGTGTTTCCCCACGTACCTCACAGCCCATGCCTCCTGGAGCCCCACCCCAGCCTGGGCCCTGGAGTTGGCCATCAACCCGACTTACAGCTGGGGAAACAGGCCCACCGTGGACATGAGGTAAGAGCACTGAGCACCAGTCGGGAGACCTGAGACCCAGTCCTGCCACGCACTGCGACAGGCCTCGGGCAGGTCTCTCCGCCTCGCTCACCTAGTTTCCTCATCTGCACAATGGGCTTGTCATGTGGGCAAATGAGCTCAACATGCAGAGCAGCTCTGTTAACCACCAGCCTGCAGCCCGGGGCGTGTGAGCTGACACTAGGGGCTGCCGGCTCAGCACCCTCGGGCGCCTCATCCAGCAGCCTTTCCCTTCTCTGCCTCCCCCCCGCCCCCTCCCCCACGGTGAGCGGGGATGTTTCCCGGCAGCGAGCACCCAAGGAGGCTAAGCAACAGTTCCTGGTCCCAGAGCTGGATGGGGAACCCACACGGCCTGTCCCACCAGAGCTGGGCGGGGAGCCTGGTGCCAGGGTCTCCGTGTCGCGCCCGCCCGGCTGTGTCTAACCACTCTGCTCCACACCCACGGGGCCTGGAGGAGCCCATGGAGGACGGGGTCCTAGGCCAGGTGTCTGTTCAACCGGCTCATTTTTACGCCGAGGAAACTGGGGCCTGAGAGGGAAGGGAAGGAACCTGGCCCGAGGTTACCCCGCAAGCTGGAGCCAGAGCGTCCCCAGGCCCCTCCCGCCTCCCCCTCCCCGGCCGCCGGGCCTCAGTTTCCCAGAGCTGAATTGGGGAACACGAGTTGGGGCACCACTTGCAACATCAAGGCTCCCCAGGAAAATCCCAGCTGCCCGAGCGCCGGGGGACGGGCTGACACAGCCGTCCTGTGCAGGGCACAGCCTGGGAAGGTGAGCAGCAACTTCCCGGCTCCGTCGCCTGAGGACAGACGGCCGCCCCCCTGCCCTTTCCCGGGGCCAGTGTGTCCACGTGGGGCCACTGCCCAAAGTCTGGAGAAGCGATGCAGGTGCCCACGTCACCGAGTGGGCCCTTCCCCAGCCTCTCCGCTGACTCGAGGGGAGACGCTCCCCACGCTGGTCCTGGGCGCCTCGCCGCCTCTGAGCCTCCCGCGAGCCCGGGGAGGGCAGCCAGCATCGGCCAGACCGACGGCCTGGTTCCGTCTCCATTACACCTACTGCCCCCATTGCTATCCGTAAGGGGGTTTGCACTGCCTTCATCTTTATCAAGGTTTTTCCCCCTAAACATAAATGCATTTTCACTTTCAATTCAGTTAAGAAAGAGCATTGAGTAAGTCGTCAGGGAAGATGGCAGCCCTAGCGAACACTGGGGCACCCATGTCGCCGCAGCCTGGCCAGGGCCGGTGCTGAGGGCGGGAGGCGGGATGGTGGGGGAGACGACGGGGGGGGGGGGGGGGGGGGGGGGGGGGGGGGGGGGGGGGGGGGGGGGGGGGGGGGGGGGGGGGGGGGGGGGGGGGGCAGGAGAGGGGGCACTGTGCCTGGAGAGGGAGGTTGCCCGGGGATTCCAGCCCCACCCCCGTCCGCCCAGGGCAGGCCGAGCACCCAGGGTAGTTGGCAGTCTCCTGGCTGTGGTCCTGTGAGGGGACGGTGGCTTCGAACCGGCTGGCCCTTTCCTCCCAACTCCTGTCCCGAAGCCTCTGCTGGGGCCACCTGCTTATCCCACCTGCTTATCCCTCTGAATTCAACATTGGGGAAACCAGTGTCATTCCTGAGCTCCCCCACGAGAAAACGAGGCTGGCGTAGAGCAGGCCTCGGCACACGCAGGCTGGGGGGGGTGGGGTGCGGGCAGCGTTCCTCCCCCATCAGATCCCCGTGATCCTCGACATGTAGCCCCAGTGCCCAACTGCCCTGTCCCACGTCACCAAAGACAGACAGCTGTCCGTCCCCCCCCCCCCCTCAGTCGCTGGCCTAGGACCGGAGAGCCAGGCTAAGCCGGGAGAAGTGCGCAGACCGCGGGCGTCCGTACGGATGTATAAACGCAGGGAGGACGTGAAGAGACTAGGATAGCAAACACATTGCTGCAATTTAACCGGAGTGAGCGGGGGGTGGCGGGGGGACAGACCGAGAGAACTGGGTCATATGACTTGGATCCAGAGGTCATGGGTCAGGGGCCAGCCCCGTGGGAGGAGGACAGGGCTCTCAAAAAGGCACGGAGTGCCCGTCAGCCACGCAGCGGTTACGCCTTATATTTTGGCAAAGCAGCCAAAAGGCTGACCTCACCTCCGTCCACTGAGATGGAAACTCCACCCAGATCCAGACAACCCCAGGCCCCGCCGATGGTAAGCCCTCAAAGATTTGAATTTAAAAACAGAGATGAGCCCCAGCCGGTGTGGCTCAGTGGATAGAGCGTCGGCCTGCGGACTGAAGGGTCCCGGGTTCGATTCCGGTCAAGGGTGCGAGAGGCAACCAGCCCCTGCGTTCCACGTCGATGTTTCTCCCTCTGCCTCTCCCCCTCCCTCCCACTCTCTCTAAAAATCAACGGGGAAACGTCCTCGGGTGAGGAGTAACGGCCCAAAACCAAAGGGAACGGACATCTGTGTCCGGCGCGAGTCGGTCCAGCTCGGTGTGTGCGTGTGCGACGCCCCGTCTTGTGGACGGTTAAGAACGCGTGGCCACCAGCGTTCCTCCCGGGCGCCGCCCCGTCCGCGCGTGTCCGCTCAGGAGGAACGAAACTTGAACTTCGAAGAGAGTGTCCGGCGCCCGAGCTCAGCGCCCGGCATCTGCGAGAGCCTCCTGGTCGCGGGTTCCTGAGTCCGCTCGCTCGCGGGAACGCGTCCTCCGACGCCCGGGGGCAGGTGTGGATTCGTAGCGGCATCGGGAGCGTCTGTGAGGAAGCCCAGGGCATCCCACCTGCAGACGCGGCCGCTCGTGCCGGGGCCGAAGCCGGGGACGGCTGTGAGTCCGAGACGCACCGCGCCCGCCCTTGTGTTATTGCTGATAAACTGTTGTGTTATTTTCTATGCGGACGACTGCGAACCTCCTCCTGCCCCATGACGCATGTCGCCTTCCGTTTCCTGGGATCCAGTCTCACCCAGGGACCGGCGAGCACACGGGGGTCAAAGTTGTGGAACCCAACAGCCCCAGATCCCGTAGTTTCCACATGCGATTCGCGGAGACACGACCCACGAGATGCTTCACATCGTCTTGAACCAAAGCCGCCTGTGCAGCCCCCTCTCCCTCGCCTCTCGGCTCAGACCTCCGCGTTCTCTGCTCAGCGCGTCCGTCCCGGGGGCTGCCGTGCGCCCGGCACAGGCCTCGCGGGGGGAGGGGTGGGCCCCACAGGCGCGCGCGGTGTTGGTCACTGAGGTGGCTGACCGCTCGGCCTGGCTTACTGGCACAGGGACTGCCAGAGGAGAGAGCCCTTGAGAATCGCTGGTGAAAGTAGCCATAAAAATGGCTGCGCCCCCAGAGGGAAGGTGGCGGTGGGCCTTGGGGCGGAGGGAGGCGCAGCCAGCACCAGGGCTGCAGGGAGAGCATAGGCTCGGGGTGGAACATCATGAATCAGATGGTACTTTGAAGAAAGAACGCATGTTGGCCTCGTCAACAGAGAAAGGAACCAACTTCCCGACGCAGGAAGGGATCTGCTTGAACACGGAGCAGCATGCATTGGACTCCGTGCTGCTCTCAGCGGCCTAACAGCAGTCTTCGATGCGTCTTAAATGCGACACAGGCGCGTGTAGCTGCTGGCTTACCCACGGCAGCGACCCCGTCTTGACCGCGGATGTAGCTTACAGAAGTGCTGTGAGTTTACCACTGAGTGTAGGCGACGTGCACTGTGAAACCTGCACCATCGTGGAGGGGGGTTGGCCGGACTTGGAGGTGGTGGTGGTCGGCACCCTGTTTTCTTGGCCAGCCCTGTGCGGGGCGGCCTCGCAGCCAGGTGGGCCTCAGCCCTGCTGCCAGAGAGAGGAAACATCTTAACCGACCGGCTCGGAACTTCTCAGCCTGTCGTTAGAAAGATGTCATTTCCGCCCTGACTGGTTTGGCTCAGTGGATAGAGCGTCGGCCTGTGGACCAAGAGGTCCCAGGTTCGATTCCGGTCAAGGGCATGGACCTTGCTTGCAGGCACATCCCCGGTGGGGGGTGTGCAGGAGGCAGCTGATCGATGTTTCTCATGGATGTTTCTAGCTCTCTATCCCTCTCCCTTCTTCTCTGTAGAAAATCAATAAAATATATTTAAAAAAAAAAAAGAAAAGAAAAGAAAAAAAAAGAAAGATGTCATTTCCCATTTTGCTCCAGGCTGGGTTCTCGGCACTCCCTAGTTCCAGGCAATGTAAACTGGGTGTCAAGGCTTTTCAATGCCCTGGACCCGGCCTGAACACTCAGCGATGGTTAAGCAAATGTGCGCACGAAAATAAAACTGTAAGAATAACATTAAAATAAATGAAAAGTGTATGCACGCAATGAGATTTGTATGGCGACCTTCTACGTTCAGGAAAATAGATTTTTTTTTTTTTCCAAAATTGCTAAGAAACCACAATGGCTTTTCAAAGAAACCACAGATGGCCCTCGCCGCGCACACGGCAGCCCTGGGGGACCTCAGCGACCACAGTCCAGGGGCCCCGGAGCCCCGGCCTCGGCACCGCCCGGCACGAATGGCCTGGCTCTGCTCCCGCGTCGCGCCCAGAGGTTAGATCTGCCCAAGCCCTCAGGGCTGTCTGACCAAAGCCCCCCATTCCACCGGCGGGAACCCCAAGGCCCAGAGGAGAGAAGGAGCACACAGTGAACACCCGGTCCTCCCCGTCGTGGGCTTCTAGCTCATTCCCTCGGCCTCTTCATCCCCAGGTGGCTGATCAGAAAACAGAGGCACACAAAAAGGAAACTGAGGCACAGAGCCCAAGGGAGGGGGGGGGGTGCCAGGTCTCCAGGGAGCATCAGCCGAGGACTGGGAAGTGGTTCTCTAGGCCCCAGGCTCTGCCCTGGTCACTCATCAACAGCACACACCCGGGCCCGACGAGAGGCAGGCCCAGGGCCCGGGCCCGGCTGGGCAGGGCCACAGCCGCGTGAGGCCCGGATGGAGCCGAGAGCTGGGGCTGGGAAGGGGAGCAGGACCGAGGAGTCCTGCTGGGCGCCACGGCCACGTCTGCCAGGGCCCAGAGGGCCAGGCCCAGCCGCCCGCCGCCCAGGGTGCAGCCTGGCGACCCCACGCCTCTCCGTTGGTTTCCTTCCTGTCTTCTCCCCCTGGGAGTCCTGACCTCCTTTCCCCACCCCAGCGCCCAGGGAGGACCACGGGCAGGCCTGGCTCCATCGCGGGTCCTGGCCCGACAGGAGGGAGAGACGCCCAGGCAGGGGCCACGTCTCCCCCAGTCAGCTCGCTCCGCCCGCACCAGGGGCTCCTCTGCCCCCTCCTCCTGGGGGGCGAGGCCCGCAGTCCCTTCGCCCAGGAGGCCCTTCCTGCCACCGGGTGTCCCCACGGCGGGACAGACACCCCGGGGTCCGCGGAGGAGTCGGGGAGCATCACTTAGCACCATTAAACCAAGCAGCGAGCAAACCGTTTCCTGCTTAAAATAAGGTGGCCAGACGTCCTGCTTTTGGCGGGACAGCCCAGATTTTTAACAGTTTGTCCCGCATCCCACGGCGTTTTAAAAATGTCCCAATTAACTCTTGGTAATATTTTAAGTAATAATAAAAAAAAGAATTAAAAAAAGGAACACACTCCCCCCGCCGCCCTGTCAATGGTGTACCACTTTAAATCTGGTCACCCTAGAGGGGTTCAGTCCCCCCACAAAGTCGGGAAAAGGCAATAATGTGGAGCCGGGTGCCTGTCATTCCCCTCTGCTCCCCTTAAGCAGACGCCAGGGTGGGGGGCTTCGGCGCACGGCTTCCCCACCCTCCTCACGGTTCGCGGAGAGAACTGGTTTCCCCACCGTGACGTCGGTTTTCCATTCGTAACAATGACATCGCTTCCTTTCAAAACTAAACTTGGTCCCAGGCGAGTCCAGCGAACACGGACGCAGGTTTAAAAACGCGCAGTGAACCCCGTCCCAGGAGTCGGGGGGCCGCAGGCGTGTGGGGATGAGCTGGGCTCAGTGGAGGGGACGTGGCTCCGAGGCCCTTTGCTCACCACCTGAGCCCGGCCCAGGCCGGGTCCCTGCTGCCCCCAGGCAATGGTCAAGGTCGGTTCCTCCGCCCGAGCACCGGCCACGGACCTTCAGACTCAGACTGCATCTGGGCCGAGGTTGGCGGTCGGGCCTCGCGGAGGAGAGAAGAGCAGGAGGACGGGGATGGGGAGGACGGGGCCACGCCGGCCATCTGCCTCGGCTCAGGGCGGAAGGCGGCTGAGCCCAGGTGCTCCCGGGAGGGCCAGGCTGACCCACGTGCCGGCTCCCGAAGCTGACCGGCCAGCTTTCCCGGGCCCAGTGTGAGAGCAGGAGCTCGGAGAGGCAGAGGAAAGAGCTCCCAGGCTCCCAGCTGCCTCGGATCCCTCCCGCGGGGCCTTCCTGGGCCTCCCTCGGACCAAACTGGAAGCACCTGGCGCCCCACTGCAGGTGACCCAGACTCCTTCCGCCCAGAATTCCGTGTTCACACCCGTAAACCCCCAATAGCTTCCAATGACTGCAGTCCAGCGTCCAAGCCTCCGGGCCACGCGATGCCCGGCCCGGTCATGAGGGCCCTGGCACTGGGCGAGCTCAGGAGGAAAGGGAGGGGCCACCATGAACTTTCCTGGTCATTTGTGTCCTAAACCGCCCCAAACGGCTATGCCCGGGCCCCCGGCGACCGGCTGCCCTCACCTCCCCGGCTGCCCGGACCTGCCTGGACCGCCGTGGTGTGAATGGCCCCGCCGGGGGAGCCACCCTCGGCCGTGGCTGCTCCTCTCTCTCTGGAGGCCAACGGCTCCTTCCTGAGAGTCGGCAGGACTAGGGGTGGGGGCTGCTGAGCCTGCGGTGGGCGGCGTCTCCCCCCAGAGCCTAGGAGCCCGCTGGCAAGAGCATCCTGTTCCTGACCTCGGCCTCAGGCGCAGCCCAGCCCCTCCGGGGGGTCCCGTCCCCGCTCCAGGCCCCGAGACGGTGGGCACAACAGGGGGGGCTCCCTGGTGCCAGAGCACAGCCTTGGGGCGACCAGGCCCCAGAACGACGAGTGGGGAGGACAGTTAGGAAGCGGCCGAGAGGCCAGAGCCGCGTCCTCCAGGCGGGCGGCGGGGGGCGGGAGGGGGTACCTGTGAGGCCTGCCGTCAGCAACCCAGCGACCACGAGGAAGAGCCACAGGCCCGGGGCCATCTCTCGCTGCTCCGCGCGCCCACCGGCGGGAAGTGGCGTCCCTGGGCCAGGAAGCGGGCGCGGCCGCCGAGTGCCCTCTCGCCGTCTGGCTGCGCTGCGCCTGCTGGTCCCTTCCTCTGCGCAGGAGCGGGCGCCCTCGCACGCAGGCGGCGCCCCAGCCTGTGAGCCTCAGCCCGGCCTCTGCTTGTGGTTAGTTCTCCAGGAAGCCAGGCCGGTGCTGCAGGGGCTGGGAGGGAGGCCCCGCGGCCTCTGCTCTGAGCCCACTGAGCCTGGATGGACCCCAGAAGTCACAGTGACACGCACACACGCACGCACATGCACGCACATATGCACGCACATGCACACACATACATGTGCACGCGTGTGCATACATGCACACGTGCATATACACCCAGGTGCATGCACACCTGCTCATATGCACATACATGCGCACACATGCACACACCCACATGCATGCACACACTAAGGAAATCAAAAGTGGCCATGGCATGCCTCATTTCTGGAGACCTGACACATAGTAGGTGCTCAGCTGATCTATTGGAAAGGTGCACGAGGGACCCACCGCCTGTCCCATCCTGTGGAGCCTGGCTCCCCTGGGATTACAGCCCCAGCGTCGCCGTGTCCCCGAGCAGTGATGGCTGGGAGAGGGAGGGAGGGCGTCTGGCCGGCACTTTGGGAGGGACAGCCGCTGGTGTCCTGGCAGAGCGGTGACCGGGAAGACCTGGGAGATGCGTGTCTCCACCTCCGCTGCAGGCCGCAGCACCCCCTGCGCTGGCCCTGGCGAGGCTGGCGCCCCCCACACACTGGGCCCCCAGCTCGGCGTCATCCCCCTGAGGAGCTGGGCCCAGAGGCTGAGCCAGATTCCAACAGGTAGGGACGGTGGAGGCCCCGGGCCGGCAGGAGCAGAGGGGGAGGGGGCAGGAAACCTGCTGTCCAGCTGGGCCACATGGACACTGGGACGGAGGCTCGGGCACATGTGTTAGTTCCCGTCGCGCTCCCTGTGGGCTGAGGGAGCGGAGGGACAGACCACCCAGGGGGTCCTCCAAGCAGAGCCCTTGAAGGGGTGAGGTGCCGGTTCCGGGTTCCGGGTTCCGGCCCGTGGCCCTGTGTGCCCCCATCTCAGGTCCACCTGGCCCGGCCCTCCCCTCGTCTCCGTGCAGCCTCATTTCCCCGCCAGAGTCTCCCATTTCCTGCTCTGTGGGTTCTCGCTTAAAGCAACGTGTGAGGGCGGATTCTGAGGAGTCGCGTGGGGTCCCACCAAGAGGGCCTGTGATGGTGCAGATTTTGGAGCTACAGGCAGCCCGGCTCCTCCCACCTAGACCCTCCCACGCCCGCAGGTAGAAAAGGCACCGGCTGAGGCTGCCCCCTGGTGGGAGGTTGCCGGAAGCACAGGTGGAGGAGGAGCGCCTCCAGCCTCCAGATTGCATGTCATTCAGCTGACGCTCGGAGAGCCATGGTGGGCAGAGGTCTGGCAGGGACTCTATGGGAGGTGGGTGCCCCCCAGCCTGTTGTCGGGGAGCACACACAGCGCAGGGGGCCGGACGCAGGCCAGGGCGAGGGGAACACGCTGGGGTAGTCTGCTGATGGGCAGGGTCTGGAGAGACTTGCATCTGAAGGGGCGTCTGTTTCTGGCAATATGGCTGAAAAGTTCCAAACACAAACAAAGAAGCTGGGCAAAGACAGTTCAAAGCATACTTAGAAATGCATCGCTGAGGTGGCAAGACATGGAGGTTAATTATCAGCGACCGAAGATGAGAGGAGGGCACAGACCCAGAGGGTCACGGACAGCGGAAGCTGAGCATGCCCGAGGCACCTGCTGACCAGGTGGGCAGGAGCCTCCGTGTGAAGGGACGAAGCCTCGAGTCCTGAGCAAAGCGACAAACAATAAAACCCAGACCTCGGGGGAGTGGACGAGGCCCGCCACCGAGGGGAGGGCACCTGCTTTGCTCAGTCTATCGATTCAAATGCGTGTCTCCCCGAGACGCACCCTCACAGATGCACCCAGAAATATTATTTAACCAAACATCTGGGCACCTCGTGACCCAGTCAAGTGGACACGTACCATTCACCATCACAACAAGTCATGAGAAGTGAGAACCGCACAGAGCAGCAGATAACGGACTCGGACCTTCAAAACCTCTCGGGGGAATTATGGAATCTGTAATAGAATGTATGGACGCTTCACAGGCTTAAAGAAGTAAAAGTTAATCGTCCCCGGTATAGACGAGGGCTAGCACTATTTTAAATGACCAGGAAGATTTGAAAGAAGAAAAAAAAAGCAGTAGTACTTCTATCAATGAAAAGTATAATCTTCAAAACTAGCAACATAAAGATGGATCGAACAGCAGATGAACACAGATGAAGAGAGAGCTAGTGAGCAGGAGGACAGACCTGGAGAACTTACCCAGAAGGCAGCAGCACAGAGACAGAAAGGATGGGAACCATGAAACGAGGATTTGAATAGGTCCATCTGAAAGGATGAAAGGCACAGTTCTCAGCGTCCTGGACGCTCCCCCACCCGCACGCGATAACTAGAAAGACATGGACAGCAAGCACTGACGGTGGCCACGCCGCCAACCACTCAAGAGGAGGTGGATGGACTCTGAGCTGGTCTTGCGGCCGACTTCTCAACCTCGACGGCTGACGCCAGGAGAGGGTGGAACAGCGGCTCGAGGTGCTGGTGGAAATGAGCATCCACTTTGCTGTGTTTCCAGACTGAGGTTGAACGGATGCAGGTCCAGATGCAAACTGAAGGCATCTACAACCAGCAGGCCCCACAGACCCTCCG
>PVJC01047709.1:0-12812 GCA_004026665.1 Murina feae
ATTGCCCACTGATTCATCTCACTGTAGATTTTATTTTTCAGATGAGGGATGTTCATGAGGATTAATTTTCTTCCCTTATTTTTCTTTTACTTAAAAAAATGTTTTTATTGATTTTTAGAGAGAGAGAAAAGGAGAGGGAGAGAGAGATAGAAACATCCATCGATTAGCTGCCTCCTGCATGCCCCCTACTGGGGATCAAGCTGGAAACCTAGGTATGTGTCCTGACTAGGAATCTAACCAGTGACCTCTTTGTGCTTGGAATGACATTCAACCAATTGAGCCACACCAGCTAGCTCTTCTCTTATTTATTTATTTTTGCCTTTTTGTTATAATTGTAAGGATATTTATTCAACTTTTCATCATTCAATTCTAATAAAATTTTTTTATTTTAGCTATATTTTAATTTCTAAGATCTCTTTCTTGCTGAGATTATTAATTTAGATTTCTTTGAAGTTGTGTTCTGTTGCTTGAATATCTGTTTCCTCTGTGTTTCTTTTCTGTTTATTTTGATCTTTGTCTTTCAATGGGAGAGATTCCTCAAATGTTAGATCATTCTTAGATGCTTACTTTCACTTGTATTTGGATGAGGCACTAAAAATGAGATACTAATAAACCCTTATGTTGAAAGACAGTTTGATTCAAAAGCTCTGTATGCAAGAGTGGGAATAAAGGTCCAACAGCCTTGCCCTAGCAGTGTAGTTCAGTTTAATTCCCAGTCAGGGCTCATGCACAGGTTATGGGTTCATTCCCTAGTCAGAGCATGTACAGGAGGCAACTGATAGATGTTTCTCACACTGATGTTTCTCCTTCTCTCCTTTCCTCTCTCTCTAAAATCAATAAGAACATATTTTAAAAAATAAAATAAAAGCTCACCAGCCTCAGGTGATTATGAAGTATTAGCGCCCAATGCACAAAAATTTGTGCCCTCAGGAGGGTCCCTCAGCCCAGCCTGTGCCCTCTCACAGTCTGGGACCCATCGGGGGATGTCCACCTGCTGGCATGCCTGGCCAGCCTGGTGAGGGGATGATGCTTGTTTGCAGGCTAGCCAAGCCCCCCAGTGGGGACCCTCACCCCATGGGGGTGTGGCCAGCCTGAGTGAGGGTCTGAGGGCCGTTTTCAGGCTGCCCATAGCCCCTTCAGGGTTCGGGTCCCTACTGGGGTGCCTGGGCAGCTTGGATGAGGGGTTGAGGGCCATTTTCAGGCTGCCCACAGCTCCCATTGACCCAATATCCCAGCAAGGCTGGCTGGAATCAGGTTACTGGGGTTTATTTATCTTCTATAATTGAAACTTTGTTACCTTGAGCAGAGGCCTTGGCAGGTAACGAAGCCTCTTGTTTGCTTCAGCTCTGTGGCTTCTATAATTGAAACATTGTTGCCGTGACAGAGACTCAGCAGGCTTAGGCAGGCAGTTGCAGTGGAAGCCTCCTGGTTGCTCTGGCTCAGTGGCTACTGGCCTCCATCTTGGCTGGGTTAATTTGCATATAGCTGCTCTGATTGGCTGGGGGCGTGGCTTGGCTGGTGGGCGTGGCTTGGGTGTCTCAGGGTGATGATTAATTTGCATATTGCTCTTTTATTAGAGTAGATTGCAGATCCACACTGTTTTGCTAATATTTTGGTTTCTCTAAAGAAATATCTGCTAATCTTTTGCTTCACAGTTGCTGTGGTTGAGCAGAACGAGGAAGGGAAACTTGGTGTCACAATTTAGTCTGCAAACATCTACCTAAAATCTCAATGTTCGATACCTTGTGTTCTCAAGTTTTGAGTCTCCCCAGTTTAGGTCTACAGAGAATAATTCTTTCAGTTCTCTGTTGGGATAGAGTAGAGGCCTATCTTCTGACTCCTTAGAGTGAGGGTTGGGTAGGTATAGTTCTAACTACAGCATCCATCCATTATGGCCCCTTGCCCAACCACTGCTTTCCATTCTGCCCGTGCCTTTGGTTGCTTTGTTTCTTCTCAGGTTGCAGAGAGCAAATTTGTTTTTAGTGTGTCTCTTCAAGCTCTTATGTTTGACCATTCTACTTTATTCTTAGTAGTTTGTGATCCTTCCATCCACTTCTAGTCTTTATAAATATAATAGAGGCCTGGTGCACAAATTTGTACATGGGTGGGGTCCAGCCGTCCCCGCCCCTGGTTGGGGTGGGGCGGCCTATCTGGGGCACGGCTGTCTGGGAGGAGAGGCCTGGGGAAGACCCACTGAGCTAGAGCTGAGCATGGGCCCCAGGCTCTCAGGGAGGACAGTCTCAGCAAGGAAACAGAAACCAGGAGAAGGCTCTGCAAATAGGCCCTGAGCTCCCTTTGGCTGGGCTGACTCAGAGCTGGTATCTCTGTGTATACATTAGACACAGCCCAGCACTCACCTTTGTCTGTTGGTCAAATCCATTGCAGTGAAAAACTTGTTCCCCTTCTTTGGGGCCTTACAACAAATACAGGCCAATTGGAAGAGCTGGGCCCCAGTGGCAGAGCCAGGCCCCACAATCACCCTGAATTTAGGCCTAAGACAACTGGGTAGTAATCTCCAGGGAACAGAACACACTGTTTTAGGGTCTTAATTTTCCCCTAGAATGTGCACAGCTGCTCCTCTTTAGCTGGGATAGACTGAACTAAGAAACCAAAGACTGAGTTTCATTTGAGGTGGGATCCACCAGGAGCCAGCTGGTGGCAAGGCCTCTCATAGGCGGCTGCCTTCCCCCCCAAACTTAGTGTGCTCTGAGTTAGTCCATTTCTGGTGGTCTTAGGTCCTGGGCTGCTGGTCTCGCAGCAGGTCCACAGGATTTCTCTCTGCCACCTTCCTGGCCTCCTGAGCAGTACCCTCCAGCCCAGCGTGCCAAGTGGCTGTTGCTAGAGCCAGGACTCAGTGAAGGAGGTGGCCCTCGCCAAGAGGGACCCACAGGTGGCCAGGCTATGTCCGCCACCCCACTTCTCAGTCTCGCTCGCGTGGATTGGGCCAAAGCCTGCTGCCCGAGACTGGCACTATGTTGCGAGAGTCATAGCAGAGAGAGGGGTGCCCTAACCTGCCACTCTTGGTGATTGTCATCTCAATGCCAAGCTGATTGAATTCATCTCACAAAGCCTTCATCTCAAGCTGCATGCTTACGCTGGCCACCTTCACATTCTTTACCAGTGCCGTGGTGGTGGGAGTGCAACTGGCCCTGGGGCTCTTGGGCTCTTCAGTGGTGCTGGTGGCAGCAACCGGTCGTTCCACTGTAACGGTCGCTGGACTTTTATTATATAGACTAGAGGCCCGATGCACGAAATTCATGCAAGGGGCTCAGTCCTCACAGTCTCAGCCCTTGAAGCCCCTCACACCCTCGGCCCTCACAGCCCCTCACAGCCTTGGCCCTTACAGCCCCTCATAGCCTCGGCCAGCCCTCACAGCCCTGGCTTTGGCTGGAAGGTCACCTGGACAATTGTCCATAATGTCATCTGGACCGTTTTTCCACTGTTTGGTCTAATTAGCATATTAGCTTTTTATTATATAGGATGGTTTGCAGTTATGGATGTCTCCTAGTTTTCTACAGAATAGTTTCTGTTTCTTATTCTCTTTGTTGATTTGGAGTGATATTTGAAAGAAGGATGGCAATAAACAGCCTGTTTTAAAACTAAAACTGATGTTGAATCTTAAACTCAATGATGAAACAAGAATTTATCTTAGTAAAATAACTCTTTCTCTGAACTTTTAAAAGTCTTAGCCATGATGTTATAATAATACCTTTGATTTTAGTCTTTTTATTAGTAAGCCCTTATGTTGACAAAACACTGGTAATAAAAACCCATTTAAAAATTCTTAGTGCTTTTCTTTTAATGGGAATATTGACTATTTTGTTATTTGCTCAATTTTCAAAGCAGGTTGTGATGTATACCTCATTTAAATATATCTACCATTGAGCAGGATTATATAAGAAAACACTTTACCAGTTTGAGAATTCAAATTTTTATCTCTAATAATCTAGTATAATATAATGTGTACAAGTAATTTTTTTCTTATTTCTATAGTCTTCTTTATAGAGTGACAAAAGCTAAAATTGTTAGAAATATTAAGCTGTGGTCTTTCTGTTTTCCAAGGTTCTTTTAGAGCAAGATATATTCCATCGTTCCTTGATGGCCTGTTGTTTGGAAATTGTGCTCTTTGCTTATAGCTCTCCTCGTACTTTTCCCTGGATTATTGAAGTTCTCAATTTGCGGCCATTTTATTTTTATAAGGTGAGATGAAAACAGTTCTGTTTATGGTGTACCTCACATAGAATTCTATTTATCTTAATGCTGAAGAAGCAAGCTGTACTGATGTTTGGAAAATATTCTGAAAACATATTCCTTTTGGGTGGAATCAAGGACAAAGGGGAAAGAATGAAGGGTATATGTAAATTAAGCCAATCTCACAAGTTTGGTTTTGTTTCTGTCACTAACTGGTGAATACAACCAGAAACTAAGTAGTTAACTTTGAATTTTCCATATTTATGAATGGAAATCATAATCCTGGGCTTCCTCTCAAGATGGCAGGGTAGTTAAATGCAGTACTACCTTCCTCTCACAAGCACATGAAGATGACAACTGAAGTACAGAACACCCATCTTTAGAACCAGCTGAAATCTAGCTGAACAGAAGTTCTATAAGTAAGGATATAAAAAAAGAAGCCACATGAAGATTGGTAGGAGAGGTAGAAATGCAGCATAGGCTGGTCCTCACTCATAGTGGCAGTTAAAAATCAGGAGGGATAGCTCTGCTGCAAAGGTTTCCCATGAGGAGCAAAGGGCCCCAGCCCCACACCAGGTACCCCAGCCCCAGGTTCTAATGCTGGGAAGAGAAGTCCCCATAACTTTGGCTGTGAAAACCAATGTGGATTCTGACTGAGTGAGTTGCAGGGCTGCTGGAGTCCCAGACAGTTCCTCTTAAATGGCCTTTGTATGGACTTATTTGGATTCACCTCTCTAGATTCCATTGCTGGGTCAGCAGTTCAAAAAGCCCCAGGGACATATGGAGAAGAACTAAATTGTCTGGCTTTGGGACAGTGGTTGGAAGTACAGCTTTCTTTCAAACAGAAGTGTTGTCAGAGGCCATTTTTCCTTTGCCGAATACTCCCCCCATAGAGTCAGCAGACAGGCTCCATATCTAGCCTGGCTAACACTATTCACACCACTCTGTTGATTCCCTGAGACTTCACCCCATACAATTTTCAAACATACCAAAGCCATTTTCAGTGGCTTTTCTATACAAATAGGCTGTTTGGGTTCATGCTTTAGATTCTCCTAAAATTTCTCAAAGGTTCATAAACCCCAAACAGGCAATAGTCTGTCCTTGGCCTGCTCTGAACCTCTTGCTAGGTGGCCCTAGGCTAAGCACTAGCAGCACCAACTGGCCTCAGTTCATAACTTGGTCTCTCCCAGGCACCTTGAAGGCCAACAAGTAGCAGCCATCTGCAGATTGCTCTGTTAGCTCATGCCAGGTGACCCTAGGCAAGGCACAGTGACAGCTGATCTTGGCCTGCACCTCTTAGGAGGCCCAGGTTTGATTGTAGTCAAGGGCCCATTCCCAGGTTGCAGGCTCGATCCCAAGTAGGAGGTATGCAGGAGGCAGCCGATCAATGATTCTCATCATTGATGTTTCTGTCTCTCCCTCTCCCTTCCTCTCTGAAATCAATAAAAATTAAAAATATTTTTCGAAAAAGAATGCTCAATGAATGTAGTGGAAGAGTAGATGAACTTAGAACTTCAACAAATAGATAGGAAACATAAAAAAGAACTGGTCAGAAAAAGAATATAATTTCTGAAATGAAGACCACAGTACATGGAATCAACATGAGGATAGATGAAGCAGAGAATCAAATTAGTGATTTGGAAGATAAGGAAGCACAATACATCAGATCAGAATAGCAAAAAGAAAAAAGAATCTCAAAAAATTAGGATAGTTTAAGGAGCCTCTGGGGCTTCAAATGTGCCAACAATTCACTTCATGGGCATGCCAAAAAGAGAAGAGAAAGATCAAGGAATTAAAAGCCTATTTGAAAAAATGATTCCCTAACTGGTAAAGGAAATAGATATTTAAGTTCAGAAAGCACAGTAGCCCAAACAGGATGAACCCAAAGAGGCCCATAGCAGGACATCGTAATTAAAATACCAATGATAAAAGATAAAGAGAATCTTAAAAGCAGGCTCATAGACTGTCAGCTGATTTCTAAATAGAAACTTTGCAGGCCCAGAGAGATTGTCACAAAATATTCAAAGTCATGAATAGCAAGGATTTGCATGCTTGCATTGAAGTTTTGTATCAACCCATGAACCAAGAGGTCACACAGGTTCAATTCCCGGTAAGGGCACATGTCCTGGTTGCAGGCTTGATCCCCAGTGGGGGTTAGCAGGAAGCAGCCAATTGATGTTTCTCTCTCATCAATATTTCTAACTATCCCTCTATGTTCCTTACTCTTTAAAAAAAATCAATAAACTTTTTTTTTTAAAAAAAGCAAGGACCTACAAGATTATATAACAAAGTTATCATTTGGAATGGAAGGGCAGATTAAGAGCTCCAACAAAAAAAAGCTAAAGGAATTCACCACCACCAAACCAGTATTACAAGAATTACGAAAGGGTCTTCTTTAAGAAGAAAAAATTGGAAAATATGAATAATAGAATGGCAATAAATACATAGCAACAATTAATATTAACAATTACTTTAATGCAGATAGATTAAATCCTTCAACCAAAAAATATGGAGACTGAATGGATATTAAAACAAGACCATTTCATATGCTATCTAAAAATGAAATATTAAAATCACACATTAAAATTCTAATGATAATCAGTATTAATACTTTTGTGTATATACTTACATTGTCCTAGATATTTACTCTTTTTTTGTTTTCTTAATCCTCACCTGAGGATATTTTTTAGAGAGAGCAGAAAGAAGGTGGGAGGGAGGGAAGAGAGAAACATTGATGTAAGAGAAACGTATTAATCGGTTGCCTCCTGCATGTGCCCTGACCCAGGGCCAGGGATTGAACCTGCAACCCAGGTATGTGCCCTTGACTGGGAATTGAACACTCCAACCTTTGGTGAGCAGGCTGATGCTCTAACAACTGTGCAACACCAGCCAATTTAATTTTGTTTTTCTCATCACCATTTATGCCCTCTTCCTCTTCCACCCACCCTCCTTTCCCCAGCAGTCACCATACTGCTGTTCATGTCCATGAGTTCTCTTCTTTTTCTTCTTCTTTGCTCAATCCCTCCATGGATATTTACTCTTATTAAAATGTAATTATAGTATATAAAAACAAAGTTCCTTCTAAATATATTATTCATTTTCTCCTTTTGAGCTATTAGGAAGAATAGTATGAATTCAAAATAGCAATAGGCTGGGAACTCAAAACCTGACTTCAACCATTATTGGGCTGTTACCCAGTTTTCACCTATCATTGTCTTAGTTTTCCATGTATAAAGAAAACATGAAAAACAAATATATTTGAAAGTATTTTGAAGATCTTAAAAGCTCTTTCAGCCCTGACTGGTGTGGCTTGATTGAGTGTTGTCCCATGCACTGAGATGTCCCCAGTTCAATTGCTGGTCAGGGCACATGCCCAGTCTCCATTCCCAATAGAGGGCTTGCAGAAAGCAGCTGATCAGTGTTTCTCTGTCATAGATGTTTCTCTCTCTCCCTTTTCCTTCCTCTCTAAAATCATAAAATCAATAAAAACATTAACCAAAGAAATTATATGCATAATCCAAGGATACAGACAATAGTGTGGAAGGCTTGGAGTGGGAGAAGGGGCAGGCTAGAAGGGATCTATGGGCAATAAAGGGTACATCTATATAACTTTCAACAACAATGATAAATTTTTAAAAAACCTACTTCAACGATATCCTTGATTTTGTGTCATTAATAACAGAGCTATTCATACATGCAAACCCATCCCATCTAGAACTATTGCTTGAGAGTGCATTATCTTCTCAATTTTCTTGTCACCAGGTTATTGAGGTGGTGATCCGCTCAGAGGAGGGACTTTCCAGAGACATGGTGAAACACCTGAACAGCATCGAAGAACAGATTTTGGAGAGTTTAGCATGGAATCGCGATTCTGCACTGTGGGAGGCTCTCCAGGCTTCTGCAAACAAGGTTCCTACTTGTGAAGAAGTGAGTCAGGGCAAGGCCAATAATCCTGTCATTTTATAAAATAACTAGAGGCCCGATGCATGAAATTTGTAAAGGATAGGTGTTCCTTCCCCCAGCTGCCAGCACCAGCTTCCCTCTGGGACCTGGGCTTCCCTCGCAGCCCCGGCTTTGTCCAGAAGGACATCTGGTCTAATTAGCATATTATGCTTTTATTATTATAGACTAGAGGCCTTTTATTATTATAGACTAGAGGCAGTTGGGAGCGACCAGGCCAGCAGGGGAGGGCAGTTAGGCATCGATCAGGCTGGCCAGGGAGTGGTTAGGGGTGATCAGGCTGGCAGGCAGGTGAGAAATTAGGAGCCAGCAGTCCTGGATTGTGAGAGGGGTCCCAGATTGGAGAGGGTGCAGGCTGGGCTGAGGAACACACATCCACCCCTACTCTCACCCCCGCCCCAGCATGAATTTCGTGCACCAGGCCTCTAGTTAAGATATAATTCACATACCATACATTCACCCATATAAAGTGTACAAGCCCATAGTTTTCAATATGAGCATAGATATGTGCAGGCATCAGTACAGTAAGTTTTGGAACATATTTGTCACCTCAAAAAGAAATCATGCCCTTTAGCTATTACTTCCTTACACTCTTTCTTCCCCTCAGTTCTAAGCAGCCACTAATCTACTTTCATTTGCCTATTCTGGACAATTCATATAAGTAGAATCATACAATGAATATATCATATTTGTTTGTGAATTGGCTTTCACTTAGCATGTTTTCAAGGTTCATCCATGTTTACCTACCAACAATTCATTTCTTTTTAATAATAGTACATTGCATGGATATATCATTTATCAATTGATGGACATTTAAGTTGTTTCCATCTTTTGGCTGTTATGAATACTACTGCTATGAACAGTCATGCACAAGTTTTTGTGTGGACATACATTTTTATTTTTCTTGGGTATATGTGTAGGAGTAGAATTGCTGGGCCATATAATAACTGTTTAAACTTTTGAACTGTCAGTCTATTTTCCAAAGTGGCTGCACCATTTAACCTTTTCACCATCAGTGTATGAAGATTCAGTTTCTCCACATCTGTCCAACCCACTTATCTTTTTTATTCTAACCTTCCTAGTAGGCATGAAGTGATACGGTTTTTATTTGTATTCTTATGATGGCTAATGATGTCCAATATCTTTTATTAACCATGTTATATCTTCCTTGAAGAAAGATCTATTCAGATCTTTTGCCTGTTTTTAAATTGAGTTATCTTTTTATTATTGAGTTATAGGAATTCTTTATATATTGAAGATAGAACTCCCATATCCAACATAAGATTTGCAAAACTTTGTCCCATTCTTTTAATTGTCTTCTTAACTTTCTTGATGAAATCCACTGGAATACAAAAGTTAATTTTGATGATGTCCAGGATTGTTTTTTTTTTCTATTGTTGCTTCTGCTTTTGGTATCATCATATCTAATAAACCATTAATTTCATCATTTTTAATTTTTCAGATGTCCATGTAAATAGTTAAATATTTCTTATTAGTAGTATTTAGAATAAAAAGCTAAATCTTTGTGACTAATAAATACAAATAACACATTTAATATTTTTGTATCCTGTGAGAAATTGAGATTTTTCTTCCATCTCTGTTATTCTTTTGTAACTCTTATCTTTTTATTCTTTTTTGCTTTTCTGTGTCTCCTTATTTAATCTTTTTTTAAAATTTAAGCTCTTTATTGTTTAGAGTATTACATATGTTTCCTTTTTCCCCCATTGACCTCTCTCTGCCCACTCCCCACCTTTCACCCACCCACCCACCCCCAGACATACCCTCACCCCCCTGCTGTCTTTGTCCACTGGTTATGCTTATATGCATGCATACAAGTCCTTTGGTTGATCTTTTACCCGCCCCTCCAACTCACCTGCCTTCCCTCTGAGATTTGATGGTCTTTTCTCTAAGCCCTAACTACCGAAGGAACTGTCCAAAACCATGAAGAACTTAAAAGAAAATGGTTTCTTGAAAATCTCTCTTTTCCGTATCTTTTGTCTTTTGCAGCACTGTGATTAATGGGGCAATCTTTAGTATTCATCAGTATTTCCATTATAGAATCCATTGGGAAAGTAAAAAGTAAAGTTATGAGTTTGAAAGAAATGGATTTGAGTTAATGCTCTTGCTCTATTACTTTGTAGCAATGTGTCTTTGGGTAATCACATTTTGAGCCTCATTTTTCTCATCCCTAGGTGGAGAGTGATAGTGCCTACCTCAGAGGTTTACTTCTAATTGTCAATAAACTTACATAGATAGATGATAAGATTAAGTGTGATTAATTCTACACACAATTTAATAATATTAACTACTGAGCAATTTTGTGAAGGAAAGAGAAATTACATAGTTAAAGAAGTTAAGACTTTTCTCATTTTTTTCTGTTACAAGTTTTCATCAGTAGGTTTATATGTATGTAAAGCAAAGGGCTTTTGTTTTCAACAGGTTATATTTCCAAATAACTTTGAAATAGGAAATGGGGGAAATGTACAGGGACATCTTCCCATGATGCCGATGTCTCCTCTAATGCATCCAAGGGTCAAAGAGGTTCGGACGGACAGTGGAAGTCTTCGAAGGGGTAGGTTCAACATTAGTAAGACAATGAAAAATAACATAATTTTTTCAGAGAAAATGTCAAGTTTTTATTAATATATTTTTTATTTCTTCATCAGGATTTTAAAGAAGGATTAATGCTTATGTCAGCCTCGTAGTATGGCTCGTTCTATACTTTTTAAAGTTAAAGTAATAAGATTTTCAATCTGATTTAGAATATAATTATTTTTCGTAATTTCAGTGTCAGTTATTATAAAAATATGTCTTGCCTTTTGATAAACACACACACCTTTTCTAAATGATGGCAGAAAACTATTTCTCTATAAGCTAAATGCCTAATTTTTAAGTGTGACAAAAGGTATATTCTCTCTATGTCCATGCATGTCTCTATAGATATATAATAAAAGGGTAATATGCAAATTGATCTTAACAGCAGAACAACTGGGAATGACTGGTCACTATGACACACACTGACCACAAGGGGGCAGACGCTCAATGCAGGAGCTGCCCATGGTGGTCAGTGCACTCCCACAGGGGGAGCTCTGCTCAGCCCACAAGCCAGGCTGGCGGCTGCCGGTACAGTGGTGGTGGCCGGAGCCTCTCCTGCCTCCTCAGCAGCACTAAGGATGTCTGACTGCAGCTTAGGCCTGCTCCCCGCTGGCAAGTGGACAACCCCTGACGTCTCCCAGGCTGCCAGAGGGATGTCTGACTGCCAGCTTAGGCCCGATCGCCTGGGGAATGGGCCTAAGCCAGCAGGTGGACATCCCTCGAGAGGTTCCAGACTGTGAGAGGGCACAGGCTGGGCTGAGGAACCCCCCCGAGTGCACAAATTTTTATGCACCAGGCCTCTAGTAGAAAGATAAGTATTTAAAGCAGAGCAGAGAGCTCATTGGGATGCTAAAGTTTATCTAACGACTGACTTATTTATACTAAGTTCTTAAAGTAGTTCATTTGAACCTTACTAATAGGAAGAGTTTAGTGCATCTTTCCTTATTTTCTCTTGTGATATAGCATACTGATGTGTACATTTTCTGGATTATGTAGCTCTTGCTTTATTTTTTCTTAAATCAGTTAAAATCTCTTGACTATGGAATATCTCTGAACAAACCTCAGATGAACAAAGTATTCAGTGTACATAGTAAAATAGCTCAAAATCCATTTTTGAACTATAGTTTTTTGTGTGTGGGTGGATGCATGAATGCATGCATGTGCTTTGCTATACATGTAGTGCAAGATTATAAAAATGTGGAAGCTGTGCATATAAAATAATACTCATAAACAAGAGGAATAACTAGGATTATTTTATAACCTTTAAAAATCTTGTCAAAACTTTAAAAATTCTCCATCAATTATTAGATTAGAGAAATGAACAAGAAGTAAAATATTTACTTAGTACGGTATAATTTAAAATATTAAAAACATCTTCTATAATAAAAGAGAAACATGCAAATGTGACCGTTACCACCAGCCAATCAGAGCAGCTGTATGCAAATTAACCCAGTCAAGATGGAGGCCGACAGCCAATCAGAGCGGCTGTATGCAAATTAACCCAGCCAAGATGGAGGCCAACAGCCACAGAACTAGAGCAAACCAAAGGGTTCTGTTGCAACTGCCTGCCTATGCTGGCAGTTGGAAGTGGCACCAGGGCACCAGGAAGTGGGAAAACAAGGTGGCGGGCCGGGGAGCGGGTAAGAGGTGGCAGGGGTCGGCGGCCTGCTTGGCAGCTGTCCAGGCCCTTGGAGAGGGATCGGGGAGCGGGAAAGAGGCAGCAGGGGGTCAGTGGTCTGCTTGGTGGGCTTCCCAGGCCCCTTGCAGGGCACCAGGAAGGGGGAAAGCAAGGTGGCGGGCCAGGGAGTGGGAAAGAGGCAGCGGGGGGTCAGTGGCCTGCTTAGTGGGCTTCCCAGGCCCTTTGCGGGACACTGGGGAGCGGGAAAGCAAGGCTGCAGGGGCCAGGGTCCTGCTTGGCAGCTCCCCAGACCCCTTGGCGGCACCGGGAAGTGGAAAAGGAAGGCAGCAGGGGACGGGTGAGTGGGAAAGAGTTGGCGGCCTGCTTGGTGGCTTCCCAGGTCCCTTCCGGGATCAGGGAGCAGGAAAAGGCTGGCCTGACCACGAGG
>PVJC01047710.1:0-12805 GCA_004026665.1 Murina feae
GCTTTTATTATGTTGAGGTAAGGTCCTTCTATTCCTATCTTGCTGAGAGTTTTTATCAAAAACGGGTGCTGGATCTTGTCAAATGCTTTTTCTGCATCAATTGAGATGATTAAGTGGTTTTTATCTCTTAATTTGTTTATGTGGTGTATCACATTTATTGACTTGCGGATATTGTACCATCCTTGCATCCCTGGGATAAGCAATTGTGTTATTTTCTTCAAAAACAAAACAAAAGAAAATCCTGGTTATTAGCATACAACATTATTTGCTATTATAATTGTTTGCTGTTTTAACTCTGTTAAATCGTCAGTATGTTATCATATGATGCTATTAAGGGAATCACTTCCAAATGTTGGACTTTCTATAATTATTGATTTCTTAAGGATATCTTCATTGATATCTAAATATTTCACCATATCCCTTTTTCTCACCTAAGGATAGCAACTGAGGTATGTGCCCTTGACTGGAATCGAACCCAGGATCCTTCAGTCTGTGGGCCAATGCTCTATCCACTGAACCAAGCCAGCTAGGGTTTCTTCCTTGTATTTTGAGGTAGCTCACTAAGTGATATATTCTTTTATAGCTTATAAAATATACTAAATATTAAATTTATATCAGCCCATGTCACATGAAGGATACAAACAGGAACCTTACAAATTAATCTATATTAGTTAGTAGTTTTGTTCTCTAAACTGCTACTTAACTTGGGCTCCTATTTGATCATTAAGCATAAGCAAAACATCTTTGAAATAATTCAGAAGTATTAAATATATCACTGAATATCTGTATAAGTCAATGTATAGATTAGCATTGATTTTTATTTCCATGAAGTAGCCATTAATAATAAGCTTATTTAAACCTTAGTCATTATATCATTTGTTCTTCTCACTGCTATGTCTGACCCAAGATGGAAATGAAAATATTGATTTAATTTTTACCTCTATCCTCAGTCTCTAGACACCCATTTACTACCCCAAATGACTGTGGATTTGAATTCAATAGTTAGAATGTGGCCTCGAGAAAATTTCCAGAGCAGTATCATGTTATAAAAATGAGACACACATGCACACACACACAAAAAGAGAGATCCTATATGAAAAACCAAACAACCAGTCACTATGACATGCACTGACCACCAGGAAGTGCACATGAAACATGGCAGGCATTGGCTATGGCAGGATGGTGGAGCAGGTGAGCAGGAGTGCCAGACCAAGGTGGGGTGGCAGTCGCTGTCACTGGGGCTTCTGGTGGTTAGTGAAAATTCTTTGCTCCCGCAAGCTGAGGCCGCACCCAGTGTTTACACCTGCTGCTGGCGCCAGCCCCGCTCACACCCGCTACCAGCATCCAGTGCAGGCACCAATCGCTTGGCACTGTCAGCGGGTGCAAGCAGTGGCTGCCAGCCCTGATCACCCCTCAGGGTTTCTCCACCTCCCCCTTCTCCTGAGGGCGATTGGGGCCAGCAGCCACCTCTCACACCACTGCCAGCACTGGCCCTGCTTGCACCCACAGCTAGTGCTGGGCCCAGTCGCTCTGCACCATCAGTGGGTGAAAGTGGGGCTGCCAGCAGACAGGGGACTGGCAGCCATGGTGGGAGGGGCCAGCAGAGGCATGGAGGATGGGCCAAGACCCACCACTGTGCCCACCGCAGCCTTGCGGCCCACAATTCCTTTCAAGGTGCACGAATTCATGTACTGGGCCTCTAGTTATTAAAAGAGAAAAAATGGAAAGAGATGCATTCTCTAAAATAATATCAGTGTGGTGTAAAACTTTGTGAAGGTGATGATTTTTTGTCACATTCAAGGTTTCTTTACTCCAGTTTGTTAATTTATAATGAAATGGTAGAGGCAGAAGTAGTGACTACCAATATGCACTAGGATGATGGTGGCTGATATTAAAGTGCATAGATGAGGATGAACTAGTATTTTAGATTGATCATCGTTCAGAGAAAGAAAGAAAACTGGTTCATTATTTTCAAAAGAGTAATTATAATTTACATATATGCTACTTTCTCAAATGTAGAGCCTTATTCATCTTTGTATCCCATAGAACCTTGTCACATAAACAATTATTAATAAACAATGCTTGAATTGAATGATAAGTTTGTTTTATTAGCAAGTCTTAGGAATGATAGGTTTTGTAGCTTGGATCTAGTTCCTATTATATTAAGAAATTAATGCTGTAAAAGTATACAGCTTTTTAAAATTATGTATTTCTCCATAATATATTTATTTTAAATAATAAAAGTACAATTTTACTTTCTGTGAATAATGTAACTCTTTGGGCATTTAATATTTTCAAACTTAACACAGTTTTTATTTGGCTACCTTTGGTAAGGATAAGATTAAGTAAATTTATAAACTGAAAATTATACTAAAACATATGAGTGCACATGAAGTTTGGACATCTTTAACAAATCTATTCTGAAATTGTTATATTCTAAAACCAGATAAGAAAAATCATTTGTTTTATAAGGATGCCTCCAACAAACTGTAACTTATGCCATCACTCCCAAGAGCCTGGTTTAGAATAGACTTGGACTCACAAACACATAATTAAATGCTTTGTCAAATAATAAAACACCTTGATTCCAGAGGCAGACTTAGTCACCAAGATTAAAACACAGAAAATAACAAAAAGAGGTCTTAAATTCAATTTTAAAATTCATAAAGGGTCACTGCCACCAGAAATATTTATCACCAAAGATTTGACTTTCTGCTTTTCTATACTGCTATCTTTTGCACCAGTTGTATTATGAAATATGACCACATCAGCTCTAAAGGAGAAGATCATCCCATACAATCAAGCAAAATCAAACATGAAAAGTCCTTACTCTGTGGGGTGGACAATTGTCCTCCAACTGTCAGATGCCTATGTTTCAAGGATTCCTTTGATTAAGGATAACTTAGTAAAAAAGATGGATTATATTTTTTGAAAAAAAATATCAAAAGCCCAATAGCATTATGCTGAAATCACATACAGAAACATATGAATTTGAAAATAAAAACAGCAGATTGAAGGATTCATTATTTGGAAGCAAATTATCCTCTTGAAAATAGTAACCCTCTCATGCACTGCTGGTGGTAATGCAGACTGGTGCAGCCACTGTGGAAAACAGTATGGTGTTTCCTAAAAAAATTAAAAATGGAACTTCCATTTGACCCAGTGATCCCACTTCTAGGAATATATCTCAAGAAAACAGAAACACCAGTCAGAAAGGATATATACACCCCTATGTTCATCGCAGCACAATTTACAATAGCTAAGATTTGGAAACAGTCTAAGTGCCCATCAGCAGATGAGTGGATTAGAAAACTGTGGTATGTCTACACAATGGAATATTACGCTACTATAAAAAGGAAGGAATTCTTACTATTTGCAACAGCATGGATGGAACTGGAGAGCATTATGCTAAGTGGAATATATCAGCCTTCATGTTCCATCTTCAGTAGTTGCTATCTGTCTCTTACAAATATAGCTAATACTTATTCCACTAGAAACCATGACTTCTTTTTACTTGATACCAGAACAATTCGGTAGTTCAGTTTACAGATGTGAGAAAGAAAATTGCCCCCCCGCAAATCGACTTAAAAAACAAAGAAACAACTACCAATTAAACAACAACAACAAAAAATTACTCTCCTATTACTTGACCATTCTAGAGTAAAATGCAATATCCCTGGTCTGCTTTACTATTGGGTTACCTCATCACTAACCAACTCATACTGTGTTAGACTCCAAGGGCAGACAGCTGAAAGAGGTGTTACAAAATATCTATAGTGAGTGTACCTTACCTGATTCCCCTCAGATTCAAACATCTAATTCTAAACTGCCATGTGCCAAAAGCACACTCTGATATATCTGCCTTAACATAAAGTTAGTTTCTTTCAATACTCTCCTTTGAAAAAGTGAATCTGAGAATGGCAAGTAGAAGGTGACCATCTACATCTCCTGTGAGTGGTAAGTACCAACCAGACTGTGGATTCTTGGAATACTGCCATGAGGACAGGTGGTTCTCGTCATGGCTATTCAGGGCTCATATTTCTAAGTGCTGAAAAAGCTCAGCGATGACATAACATACATGGTTACATATTTAAGGAATTAGTTTAAGTCTAGTACCCAACAGTTCTGTTTTCAAGCATTTGTTCTCTGGAGTCAGAAACTGAGCTTTCAGATGCTCTAGTCTATCAAGGCATGTCATGTTAGGCCTCAAAGCTTTGCATGGAATTTTGTAAAAAGCCTGTTTCTCAATTCCATAGGGAAGTGAAGGCTCTTCTTATAATTATGAACCATAAAGCCTGGCAATTTATACCAGTTTTCTTAAGCTATTTATTAGCGAAAGTGAAACAACAGAAACCAGTTTTAACCTTGCTTGCATTACACATGTAGTCTGAAAATGAACTTCCTTGCTTTACACATACAATTTGATAGACGAAGTTAGCCACCTTCTTTGTTACTTCTCATTATCAAAGTGAATCAAGGTTATGCAACTTCCACAAATGCCCACTTTGCACAAGCCAGAAATCACAACCGTCCTATCAATCACTATCAACTCATGCTGCTTTATTAGCTTTCACATCTAATCAATCATAAATTCGACTGATTGAACTTCCTAACAATTTCACAAACCCATCCTTTTCTCTCCATCACCACTGACATGGCTATTGTTCAGGCTCTACCATCATCTCCAGTCCAATTAATTATCATTGCCTCCTGAGTCTAGCTCTTTCCATCCATCCTGCATACGACTGTCATGGTGTTACTTCTAAGAACCAGGCCTAATCATGTCCCTCCCTGATTAGAGTCCTTTAACGACACCTAACAGACTAAAAAAAGGAAAAATCTTAACGGCTTAGTATGTCACACGAAACCCTTTAAAATCTGGCATCTGCATATCCTTCCAGTCTAACCTCTCATCACTCACCTCACTCCTATGGATTAGCAATATGCTTCACATTTAGTGGACAATCAGTATTGGACCAGTAATTGAGTTGTTTAAAGACACTGATGCAGAGAAAAGTTAAGTGACCTGCTCACTATTGATGCAAGCTGCTGTGGCTGCCAAATATTGTTTTACAACTTTCTAAATCCATTAACTAATAAAAGAGGTACGCGACCGTACTGCTCTTCACATGCATCCATTCGTTCACATTTTAAAGACACGAGTGTTGGTCTTGAGTAAAATTTCTTCCTCCCATCAATAAGACAGATGATAAAAATTGGATGAAAATGCGGTAAGTCTCCGAATCCAGTTCAGAAGTCGCCCCATTGTTCACATTCTCTATTAATACCTTCCTCGATTTGGCACCTCACCCCATAGGCACATCTATTCCATTATGTGCTGTGAGTTGCTTTGCAAATGCTTCCCCTATGGGCTACTTCAGGGAAATTGCCAGATTTCAAGTAGGTGCTGGAGGAACGTGTGGACTCCAGGCAACTGTGTGCTGCTTTGCCATGATCCCTTATGTCTTTGACAATTTGCAATTCTATAAGTCACAACATAAACATAATTTTAAAATAATTTCATTCATATGTTCTAACCCTCACAGGAAATTTCACTGTGCTTGATGCATTTAATAAATCAAATGAAAGCAGGAGGTGATATAAATAGACATAAAAGGCTTTCCCTGAATAAAACTGAAGCTCACAAATGAGCCAGGAGATCTGACCATTGGGAAAGCAACCAGATTGTCTGTGGGGGAGAAAAGGCCGTACACAAACAATTTCATATGGTTCAATGTTAAAATGACTCCCATCGATTTCCCTTGACACATGGATACAACTAGTTGGCCTATTATGTTTATGTTTCATTTACTTTAAGGTGACCAGATGTCGTGCTTTTGGCGAGACAGTCCCGATTTTTAACACTTTGTCCCGCGTCCCGAGACATTTTTAAAAAGTCCCGATTACTCTTTGTAATATTTTAAGTAATAATTAAAAAAAAAGAAAGAAAAAATAAGAACCCTTCCCTGCCCGCCCCCCCCCCCCCCCCTGGGCCAATGGTGTACCACTTTAAATCTGGTCACCTTACTCTAAATCTTAGAACTTTTTAATGTTACCCTTTGACAAGGATCATCATAGAGTGATATTTCAGGCTCATGCAACTTCAAAATAGTGAATTATGATTCTTTCTGCATGAACACTTTAAAGCTCCAATTGCTTTTTCTCTGTTCTTGCCCACATCCCCAATATTTCAGGCCAGTACAGTAAATTAAATATGATTCCTGCCCTTGGTATTCAGTGCCAATAAGCGTAGGAAATTAAGCCTTGTACTATTCTCTCAAACTTCTCTTCACCCTTGAAATCTACAATTCCAGTTTTGTAAAAGTCAAAGCTATGGCCAATTATGTCAATAAAAAAGAATCCTTAAGATTATCACTTTCAGTTAATTTTATTAAAAACATAACCTATGCACCACCTTGTGATAAAAAAGTCTCTATGTACAAAAGATAATTTTCTCTAACCATAGGGAAGATTCAACCAATTTTTCTCTGTCACATCATTAAATTGTATGGTCATATTGATAAATTACTGGGTGGACAATAATGCTAAAAGGAAAAAAAGAAAATATGAAAATTTTAATCTCTGATACACTTTTAAGGTCAAGATTTTGCTATTTTAGTTGTATTTGGGATTACAAAGTCCAGTACTGGTTTAAATACAAACTAGTTCTCAGAAAGATACCTAATTTCTACTAACTTTCTACTCCCAAATCTGGAAATTAAAAATGTTGGAATGAACCATTTAATCACTGTTTCCTAAACTCTCTTCTACTTTAGGCACTCTGCAATTTCATTATTCTTCTTATACATTATAATTTCTAAATCCCAATGTGCTAATTTTCATGCGTGTCAGAAGTGTCTAATTTATTTTATTTATGGCTCAATATTAAAAGAAATGTTTTCTTTACATGAACATTGAGGGAGCATAACATTTTTTTGTTACTCATAAGGAAGAAGGAAACCCCAGGTGGGTGAGATACATTATAAAATCTCTTACAATTATTGTTTGTAGGGGGCTGTAAAACTCCGGCTTGAGTAAGGGAGAGGAATCGGGTCGAGGCCCAAGTCTTCTCTTTGTCCAAGCTGGAGGCCTGGTCATCCAAGAGGTGACACAAGGACAGTTGCCCCTGCAAAGAACCCTGTACGCGCTCAAACACAAATAAGTGATTAGAATCTAGATTAGAAGAATCTGTGGTACGGTACATTCTCTGGTAAATATTTTTTGACGCATAAGAAAGAGGTCAAGGGAAAGGCGGCTCATCCTTGAGGGAGATAGGTGATGGGAATGACTCCAAGAAGTTGGCTGTACGCCCTAAATTGCTGTATAAAAGATTGTAGCTGCAAATAAAGAAGCACTTCTCTCTGCTGACCAGGCAGAGATGAAGTCCTCCTGATCCCCATCTTTTTTGTGTCTGTCTTTCTTCAGCCTCACCTCCTTACCTTCAGGATATCTGTAGTTGCCAGCAGGTACCAGCAATTGTTAACTATTTATCATGATCACATTCTGAAAATGGAGAGCCTGAATATTTTATTTCTGATTGGTCAAACAGCTTTTCTAGAATAAAGATTTTTTTCATTGGCCTTTCAACACAATAAAAAATGTTGAAAGATTTATAATGGCTATACCTTTATGTAGTATTTATTACTAAAAAACTCAATGCTTTCAAAAACATGATCTAAGTAATCTTCATGTCTGGAGTAGAAATAGGTTTTTTCTATGTATAAATATGATGGAGATAAAGCACCAAGAAAGTGTCCTGATTCTCTGCTTAAGAACAGCAATTGACTCCAACTGCTTTCAACTGAGTAGTGAAGAAAATATTGTATAGTAGGAACTATCTCAGGACATCTGCCTCACCCATATCTTTTTCCTTGAGAAGATCCTCCAATGGCACTTTTGTACTTTGCTCTTGCCCTTGGTTGATTGGACCAAGAATGACAGCCCTCCCTTAAGACAGTCAATCCATTGGCTAAGTTCTCACAATCAATATTCCCAAGACTGGGTCAAGAGACACTGGCCATTTGGTCAGAGGCACTCATACTGGAAGGCCATGCAACCTAAAAATGGGTGTCAGCCTGGCTAGTGTCGCTCAGTGGTTAAGCGTTGACCACCTGTGAACCAGGTAGTCACAGTTAGATACCTCGTCAGGGGATATACCTGGACTGTGGGCTCAATTCCGGCTGTGGGATGTGCAAGAGGCAGCAGATCAATGATTCTCTCTCATCATTGATGTTTCTATCTTTCTCTCCTTTTTCCTTATTCTCTGAAATCAATAAAAATATATACATATATTTTAAAAAATATATGAGTAACAGGTTCATTCTATAGTATCAAGAAATAAAGGAGAAAGGAAGGGTGACAGGAGAGACAAAGAGAGCTATATTACTACCCTTAGGTTATGATAAGAAAATCTACATCTCTGATAAATTCTTTATTAAATCTAATTTGAGTTGATTTTTTATTCCATGTAACAAATCCTTCCCTAAGACCCAGTGACTTTAATTTATTCCATTATTCTCTTCCAAAATCTCTTTTACTGGGCCAATGTGGTATCTAGTTACTCCTAGAAACATTTTCAAAAGCAGATAAGGTGACTAATAGGTATAAAGATAGTTACCTAATTACATAAATGTTAGCTCTGACCAATTACGTTTAATAAAGTATGACCTTTCTTTTTAAAAAGATCATTGTCCTTCCCAGTCAACTTAAAGAAATAGAGTCTAGAGAGTGACTCCAGACAGATCCTTGATTTTCCCTGGCACTATTAACTATTACAAGAGAGCATCTATTATGAAAAGTGATGTAAATTAAACCTGATCCATAAGAGTTTTTATTTCTAATTACTCCCTAAGCCCAGAAAAGCACAAAACTACTTTAAAACACTTTTTTATTTTATAAATTTTAATAAATTAGCACGGGAAATGGTGTAGTAAGTAAAAACTTTGAAAAAGTATAAGAATTTTACTTTTGACTTCAACAATTGATCTTCTATTCCAAATTCTTTTTCTGTGTATATCCCTCTGGTTATATGGGTACATAAGGGTACATAACACCAACTAGAAAAGCAGAACCATTATGAATGACACAGACAGTAGTTTTATAATGGAAGTTTGACCTTACGCAAATGTGGGAGCTGATGATACAATCTTTGCATGACCACTGCTTCTGTGTCTGGTGCTAAGCCTGAAGATGGCAGGAAGGAAAGAAAGATGGGCCTGAATTGGAGAGAGCAAGGGTATACTGGACCAAAGTCAGTCGCTCACAGCCTCCCGTTTCAATGATGTGGGTGTCCTGCAAGAGGAGTTGGCTCAGGAATTAGAGCAGATGAAGATCTGGCAGGAGCTTCAGGCCACCACAGCCCCACACCCACAGGTGAGCCAGAAAAGAACAGCAACATGAAACAGTTGCCAGCAGAGCGTGGAGCTCTGAACTACCTTCCAAACAGAAAAGAACAAAGCTTGTGGGTTGTATGGTTCATTTTTATTTAAGACTAGCTGTACCCGGCCACGCGTTGCTGTGGCTCAGTCTGGTCAAATGAGAAAGAAAGAAAAGAGAAAGTGCGTGTTTCTAATATGTTTAATTGCACAATGCTTGTGGGTATACAATGCAACCGCCCGGGCAGCTGCCCCTGGCACGCCGCAGTCCCCGCCCTGCCCAGCTGGTCTGGCCTCACACACATGCATCTCTGCAGCCTGGGCCCCCCAGTGCCAGCCTGCACCCCCGCTCCTCACAGGTGGCCCGCACCCCATGCCCGAAGAGGCCTGGCAGCTTCCGACTCCCACCGGTAGGGGCCTTCGCCAAGCCGCCCAAAAGCCAGAGGAAAAAGGAGCCGAGGAAGCTCCCCCACCCTCGCCCACCACAGTCCCCATGAGCCCTCAACCATCGGCATGGGGGGACCACGGCGGCTGCCCATGTCCCAAACCCCAGCCCAGCCCCAGCCCGAGGCCCAGCCCCATGCTGGTTGATATTTCACAACATGATAATTGGCATGCCGATTGAATTCCATCGCTGGAAGATTGAGTGAATTCCAAAATTCTGTTGGATAATTAACTGCTTCATCTGCTTCCACAACAGTGTCGATGAACTTGTATGTGACTGCCTGGCTTTGAATGTTAGACTGAATGATATTGTTAAGTTCATAGCTTGTGTTGCTTTTACATCCAACAGATGGCACTGTTTTCAAAAAAAGCATGTTTTACTTGTTTTTTTTAAAAAAAGCATGTTTTTACCTGTCACAGGTATGATATCTATATAATGTAGGTATATAAAAATGCGTGTATATTTGAATGCAATGTTGTGTCAAAATTTCAAAGCAATCAGTGAAGAACTTTTAGAGATTTGAGATTTTGAACAAACGAGCATTTAAATTTTTATTTATATAGATAAATCTACTTGTCTCCTACTGTTGGAACTGTTTCCTCCAACACAGTTTCTTAATGTTTGAAAAGTTATGAACCCACATGAGAATATGTGATAGGCACTTTCCTCTAAAAAATAGAAATAAATATACATCGATATACAATATCCCTGCCTTTCCTTCACCTCCACTGACCAAATCTTATGTAGAATGTCAACTGCCTCTCACATTAATCTGGGAGTAGGTAGGCAAGGACTTCCAGGGAAGTTATTTCCAATGTAGCTAAATTAACATAATGCAAATCCACCTTACTGTGGTTGTTGCTTGCTCACATCTTCATCAACGAGTTACAAAGCCCAAATTTTAACTTATTAGCTTACTTTTTCAAGCTATCTTTGTTGTTGAAACGAGAAAAATTATAACATGGCCATGTTTCAAGTTTTCATTTTTCTTACCAGGAACCTATGCTAACAGGTAAATAATTAATATTAATAGTTCATGTTAATTATATCTGAATTGAATTGCATTTAATTTAGTTAGGTACATTGCAACCCAGAACCTGGTACTTAATCTGATTCCTTCATTTTATTCATGTCAATGTTCCTTGATCATCAGGTTGAGCACATATTTATTTCTCATTTCCTTTTCTTTCCCAGCTCTTTCTGGGGTAATTGCCAGTGATGTACAACACAATGCAACTTACCCTTGGTTCCCATGGCTCTTTAAATTGTTCAAAATGTAAAGAAAGGGTGTCTGATGACAAATAGCTTGAACTCCTAACATATCCATCCAAATAAAAACTGTGTTACTGGAGTTGTTGTATTGACTTGTTTGAAGACATAAACACAGCACTTAATTAGTTTTACACTTCGGCCACTTGCAAAGCTTTGTGGGTTGTATAGGTTCATTTTTATTTAAGAGAAATCGATTTATCTCCTACTGTTGGAGCTCTGTTTCCTCCAACACACTTTCTTCATATTTGAAAAGTCATGAACCCACATGAGAATGTATATACATACTTTCTTCTAAAAAATGAAAATAAATATGCATGATATACAATTTTAGAGGAGTCAGGGACCCTTAAGACCCATTATAGATCCTTGGGAATACTCTTAGACCCCAAATTAAGACATCTTCCTCTTGTTTAATGACCATGATTATGAAGGATACTCGAAATCTATAGGATATTAATTTAAATGTATCATACTACATTGAAATCCCCTTGAGGTGGAGATGCTTATGTCACATTTTTAAAAGACCTATGGATATCTACACTAGGGAGTCTCTGTCATTTTGAAACTGTTTGGGGGTTTAAAAGCTGCATCTCTCCATCCAAACTATTTCTTTTATGTTTTTATTAGTTCAACCACCCATTACTGTTAGAACCACTGGTGTTCTAAAAAAGTGCTCTAAACTTAACCTATGCATTTTACATCACCAACTACTAAAGGGAGACAGGGCTGGGCAAAAGTAAGTTTACAGTTGTAAGTATGTGAAAGTGAAAGTCTACTCTTGCACTATTATGTATTTATTATTATATTTTGTATTTCACTATTCCTTACGAAAATGTTTTCAAGTTTTCTATTCATCATTTTCCATTTCATTCATGGGCCTTACAGTTCTTTTTATTCCCATGTGGTGCTAACATCAAGGTTTGTAGACAATCTCCACAAAAAAGGAAGATATTTTAGTTTAATAATTAAGCCCAGTTGCACTCAGAAAGTAGGTCCCCAGAATTTTAAAAATGTCCAGTTTTGCACGGAAAATGTTTTCCAGCCTACACATATCGGTATAGAGTGTACGTCATCTAAATCACAAAGTGAGGTTCTGGTTTGTAAGTTGTTCTGGCACGAAATTACGAGTGTAACATCTGTTTTGCACATGTTTCACCTTTTTACTCCTTTTGCTCATTGCTATAATTTTTACCCCAAGATTTTCAACTGCAAATGTTTTAAAATTTTAATCCTTATTCTTAAAGATAAGCGGTTTTTAACTCAGTGAAAATGTTAAAGTATTAATGTGAGGAAATCCATGGGTTAGAAAACAGGAAGGATTTATATAGATTTTGTCTAAAACTGACTTCTCTTTGCTGAGATGGTGAGGGACCACATACAGAATTACTACAGCATTAACTCTACCCTCCTGATAGCTGTGGTCTTGCTGCATATGTGACATTTGTACAAATCAAGGGATGTGGGCACCAGGCCCTCCCGTGTGGTATGGCTTTGGGGATCAGCCAGAACTCTGCCTGTCTCCTTCAGTTCCACCCAGGCGACTCCCAGACCAGTAAGGAAGAGGGGAAACGATTGAGGGACTGGTATGGATATGACGCATCTGGAAGGTAAAGCCCTCACAGTAAAGTACTGCGGGTGGAGACAAAAGATATAGTACATACTAAATAACTAATTTTTTTCACATACTTGCCCATTTCAGATGTCTAGCTAGTAA
>PVJC01047711.1:0-12804 GCA_004026665.1 Murina feae
CACACACACACACACACACACACACACACAAAAGGCTCCTGGCAGACTGGGGCCATCATAGGACATCCATTGAGGGGTCCCAGACTGTGAGAGGGCACAGGCCGGGCTGAGGGACTCCCTCCTCCCTGAGTGCACAAATTTTTGTGCACCGGGCCCCTAGTTTATAAATAATAATCCTATATAAGCCTATGTAATAAAAGCCTAACATGCTAAGTGTCTGACCATTTGTTCGACTATTTGACCAGATGCTATGATGTGCACTGGTCACCAAGGGCAGGTGCTCTGACTGGTGGGTTAGGTTGCTGCTGGGGTCTGGCCGATCAGGACTGGACGAGATAGGGCCAGACACACCCTGGAGCTCTCTCCTGCAGTCTGTCCCAGTTGGCCAACCTCCCACAGCCCCCAGCCAGTCTCGATTGGGACTGGGCGAGATGGTCCAGACACTCCCTTGAGACCGCCTGTGATCCCTCCTCAACCCAATCATGCACCACTGGGGTCCCTCAGCCTGGTCTGTGCCCTCTTGCAATCCAGGACCGCACTGCTTATGAGCTTCTAGTAAACCCTAAGCACCTATAAAACTATAACATCTCTCCTGGTTTGCTTTTTAGGATTTAGCACTGAAAGGCCCATGTTCCAAGAACTTTTTAGGATTTAGCACTGAAAGGCCCATGTTCCAAAAAATCCTGGTAAACCACGAGATTTGGTTACCATACTTCATTTGCTCTCCAAAATATTAATGTAACTGCCTTGTTACCGATAGAGCTCAATAAATTCTTTCTCTGAACCTAGAGCCCTTGAAAAGTCTTTTAAACCTTCAGGGTCCCAGTCCTCTGCTCCAACTGTTGGTTAGGATGATTGACTCCATAAAATAAACTGTTGTCGTAATCCTAGTCACTGTCAGATTTTAAATACCGGTAGCATAGGTATGCTATTCTCCACTTTGAATTTGTTGTAATTCAGGTACATACAGTCTAAATTCATCATCTCATTTTCTTTATTGGGGCCAAGTTTTGGCACTATTAAGCTTTCTTTTCTTCTCCACATAATGGGACTCCCAATATTTGCTTCAAAGAGTAACTGTGAAGATTAGATTAGATTAGATTAGATTAGAATGTGTTCATATAATATCTAGTGTAGATGTTCAATAAGTAGTTAACAATTACAATAGTATTTTTATGATTAGTCTTAGTCCTTTCATAAACCAACCATTTCCTTCCCCTGGAGCCTCCTGCTGAGAGACAGCCTGCCTTTCAACTGAGTGTGTGCAAGCTGTTACACAGCCTATCTCCATTACAAAGTACTGTGGCTGGCACTTTACCCTGGAGTAACGAGTATCTATCATAAACTTGAACCAATGATTCAGTTCCTGTTTTTGAACTGTTTTTCAAGCCACTTATAAACATAGCTAATTCTTACAGTCAACCACTCTGAGCCAGATTTTACTTCAAGTCGTTTATCTCACAATTGTTTTCTGAATTTAACTCACATTTACACCCAGGAAAAATACAAAAATACTAGGCTGTTCTTGTAAGAGTTACAAATACTTCCCACCTTGGTGTTGGTTGGAAATCAAAGCTAGGAAAAAGAGTGTAAAATGTAGATAGTGAAGAATATTTTAGTTTCTTAGGAAATGGATTTACATATTTCAATAGCTGCTTTTGCACTAAACAGCATGCAGAGCTGGATAGTTCTGATAGATACCAAATGGCCTCTAATGTCTAAAATGCTTACTTTCAAAAAGTTGATAATCCCTGCTCTCATATATAAATGCAGAAATACTTATCAAGTTTGGCCTTGTCAGGGGCATGACATGACAGGAAAAGGGAAATGTTGGCCTCTAGCTACTCCTACATTATTAAATAACTAGAGGCCTGGTGCACAAATTTGAGCACAGGTGGGGTCCCTCGACCTAGCCTGCGATTGGGGTGATCGGGGCCATCTTGCCCGGTCCTAACAGAGGCCAATAGGGGCTGGCCGGCTGGGGGAAGGGACCATGGGAGGTTGGCCAGCTGCAGGAGGTTGGCTGTGCCACCTGGTGGTCAGTGTGCATCACAGTGACTGGAGTCAACCGGTCATTTGGTCTACTGGTTGTAACTGTCACTTAAGCTTTTATGTATATAGATGAAGATGCTATGCTTTTGTTTCTTCCCCAAAATAAACTCACAGAGCCTCCTGCTGTAAATGCATTTACAAAGAATGACTGGAGAACAGGGCTATGGCTATTTCTTGCTTTGACAGAATTTATTAAAACAAAAGCTAGAGAGTCCTAAGAGCTTACATTGTCATATATTGATATGTTTATTCTAAAAATGCAAGGTTTGTTTCTATTTGCCATGCAGCTTTCAGAACACCATCATAATTTCCCAAAAATTGTATCTAAATTATCTGACAGTGAAAGATTAACAAATTCTATTTCTCTGGGGCAAAATTAAATTTGTTCTCTCATGAAAATAAATTTCAACTTTTCTACAGAATAATAATTGAGAGTACATGTTACAAAATTTTAGTATAGGCTAGGATTTATATAACAAAATCAAGTATAATAACTTGTCAGTCAAAGAAATGTGTTAATTACATTGTTATTCTTTCATTGTGCTTCATTGGAAAATTGTTTAAATTGAAACCATTTCCTTTTCAATTCTTACATTGTTTTCCTTTACACATTTTCATAAACTAAACCAAACCACTGTGATTACTGAATTTTGTATCATCTGCTTCAGTTGATATACTATCAATCAGGTTAGACTGTCTAGATTCTTATTCTTCAACTAGAGGTGCAGTGCATGTATTCATGCATCGGTGGGATCCCTCAGCCTGGCCTGTGCCCTCTCAGAATCCAGGACCCCAAGGGATGTAGTAGTGTTTGAAGCAGCAAGTGGCTAGGGAATAGCCTGAGCCCAGGACAGGCACTGCATAACTCCCACTCATCCTGGCCCGGCTGCGCCAGCTGCCACTGCCACTGCCACTCAGTAGTGCTGCAGCAGAGGCAGGAGAGGCTCATGGCGCTACAGCTGCACTCATCAACCGTGAGCCCAGCATCTGGCACTTGTCAGCTGAGTGGCACTCATACTGTGGGAGCATACTGACCACCAGGGGACAGCATCTGCATTGTCTGCCCCCTGGTTGTCAGTGTACATCATAACAATTGGTTGACCAGTCATTCAATCATTTGGTTGCTTAGGCTTTTATATATATGGATAGTCTTTTTAGTCTTTTTAAATAAGATACCATAATCTTTCCTGAAGCATTTGAAATAAAACGTGTTAGAACTGGGAAGCTCTTTCAAGATAGCATGTCCTGACTAATTTTTAAAAATAATGTTATATGTTTCTAGCTGAGTAGCTGTTCTTTAAGGGCTTTCCAGTAGAAATGATGGAATTATTGAGTCAGGCACTAGAAAGCAGTACATAGCTATCCTTTATAAAGATATGAAAAGAAAGAAAGGCTGAAATAGAAAGATATAAAAGAATTAGGAAGTCTTTTCTATCAAAGTTATAGTTCAGATATTAACTCTATTTCTCTTTATAATCCTTCATTTTGTACTCAAATCCACCCAAGCCTCCCTTCCTGTAGGAGACAAAGACATAGTTTTGCACCGCTTCCTGGCAGGCATTTGAAACAGCCCCCACCCCTGTTGCACCAACCTCCTCAGGTTAGACATTTATGCCAGATTGTGAAATCACACCCTTAAACTTATCCCGTTATGGTACAGTAACACATCAGGGATAAAAAGGAGAATAGACATCCCATTCTTTGTGCTTGCTCACCATATTGCTGGTTCATTGCATCCTTCTGCAGAAGTAAAATGTCTTGTTGATCCATTTTTGAGCATCTGTTTTATTCCTATGACATCAGTTAAGAACATTTGTAACAATAATTTACCTTATGAGCAGATCTCCTTTTCTGTTGCATTGCACAAACATGGGGAGCAAGATGGTCAGGGTGTTGGGTCAGGTCTGGACAACTCTGCATAAACAGCATCACCATTGATTCCCATCTCAGGGCCCTTCCACTTATGGCCATCCCACAACAAACACAGATAAACACACACATAAACAATCATTCATGGATTCAAGAAAATAAAAAGTTAGATAAAAGTATTCACCCCATGATTTGAGATCAAAGCAATAAACACTAATTCCACCTAATTTTTCTTCACTGTTGCTTATATAGCCCAAGTATGATTAGGGTAGAGCAGATAACACTTCTAAGTATATTTCTACTCTTGACTGGGCTTTAAGCAAATCAATTGCAACTTATTGCAAAATACTGGGGTATGGGAAGAAAGATAGAGACTCATGATAATCATGAAGAAATTGGATCATCTATCTCTATCCCATGGAACTGATGGCAAGTGAAGGAAAGAAAAATCTATGCTCTCTTGTTGGTTCTGTTGTTAAAACCATTCCCAAGTTTTAGAATAAATATTATATTTCCTTTATCAGAAAAGCAAAATTAAACTCTCTTTACTGAAGTACTGGTTACAGCTTTACCTTAGCAACTATTATCCAATACTAGGAGCCTGGTGCACAAAAATTAGTGCACTCGGGAGGTCCCTCAGCCCGGCCTGTGCCCTCTCACAGTCTGGGACCCCTTGGGGGATTTCCACCTGCTGGTATGCCTGGCCAGCCTGGGTGAGGTGCTGATGGATGTTTTCAGGCTGGCCAAGCCCCGCAATGGGGTCCCTCACCCCACTGGGGTGTGGCCAGCCTGGGTGATGGGCTGAAGGGCGTTTTCAGGTTTTCAGGCTGCCCACAGCTCCCATTGACCCAATGTCCCAGCAAAGCTGGCTGGGAGCAGGTTTCTGGGGTTTATTTATCTTCTATAATTGATACACTGTTCCTTTAAGCCGAGGCCTAGGCAGGTAATGAAGCTTCCTGTCTGCTTCCGCTCCGAGGCTTCTATAATTGAAACAATGTTGCAAATATGTTGTTGCCTGGAGCACAGAGGGACCCAGAAGGCCGGCAAACAGTTTTACTCCTGCTGCAATGGAAGCTGCCTGTTTACTCCAAGTCCGTGAGTACCAGCCTCCATCTTGGCTGGGTTAATTTGCATATAGCTGCTCTGATTGGCTGGTGGGCATGGCTTAGGCGTCCGGAAGAAATGGTCAATTTCAATATTACTCTTTTATTAAATTAGATAACTAGTACATAATGAGGCATACACAGGAAATTACTGAGTGAAAAACAGATAGCGTTTGGAAACCAGAGAAGATTTTTCATAACTTATTTGTAAAAACTGAACTGACTAGCTTTCTTCTGTTCTTCTTCCTGGAAAAATGTATTTTTCCCTCTTTCCCTCCAAGAACGCAATTGCATGCAAGTTGACTCCAATAAGCCACAGATTTCTGAATAAAGCACTGTTGATTTAAGGTATTTAAAAGAAATATTAAAATGATCTTCTTTAAGAAAAATAAAAAAAACAAGAGGAACATAGTTATCTATATATATAAAGGCCTAGGAAACCATCTGACCGTCCAACTGGTGCACTGACCACCAGGGGAGGGGGCAGATGCTCAACACAGGAGCTGCTAAGCTGCAGTGACTTGGCAGCTGCAGTTCTTGGGTGATGAACCTAGAATCACAGAGGTGGGAGCCCGATTCCAGTGTGTGTCAACTGAGAACTGCCCTCACTCATTCCAGGGTTGTGGGCAACCCTTGGGGGATGTTGCAGAGCCAATTTCAGCCCCAAACCCTGCAGGTCAGGCCAAGGGACCCCACACACTGGGCCTCTAGTAAAGAATAAAATGACAATAAACATGTATCTATCAATAATCACTTTAAATATAAATGGTTTAACTGTTCCAACCAAGAGACATAGGGTTGATGACTGGATAAGAAAACAAGAACCATATATGCGATGTATATAAAAACCGCTTAGGTATGAAAGATACAGTCTAAAAGTAAAAGCATAGAAAAAGATATTTCATGCATTTGGGAATGAAAATATAAGCTGGGGTAGCAGTACTTAAATTAGACAAAACAGACTTTAAAACAAAGACTATAATAAAAGACAAAGAAGGAAATCCTATATGATAAAAGTCTAATATTCTAAGTGTCTGGTCCAATGGTCGGCCATTAAACCAATCAAAGCGTAATATGCTAATGATATGCTAAGGCTGCTCAACTGCTCAATATGACCTACACTAACCACTAGGGGGTAGACACCCCTGACTGGTAGGTTAGTTTGCTGCTGGGGTTCTCCCGATCTGGATTTAGCAAGATGGATCGGACATACTCTGAACCCTCCCTCCCACTATCCTTCCCCTGCTGGCCAGCCTCCTGCATATCTCCCCACCCCCAATCGTGCACCCAGTGGGGCCTTTTGGTCTGGTCTGTGCTCTCTCACAACGGGGATCCCTCGGTAGATGTCAGAGAGCCGGTTTCAGCCCAATCCCACAGTCCAGGCTGAGGGACCCCACTTGTGCATGAATTCATACACCAAGCCTCTAGATACATAATTAATGCAGCAACCCAACAAAAGGATATAATCCTTGTAAACATTTATGCAGCCAATATAGGAGCACCAAAATACCTAAAATAAATCTCGATGGACATAAAAGGAGAAACCAACAATCATACAGTCATTAACACTCCACTGACATCAATGGATAGACCTTCCAGACAGTAAATCAACAAGGAAACAGAGGTCCTAAATGACACAATAGATCAAATGGATGTAATTTATGTATCACTAAATTGCACTCGGACATTTTTTAGCATAGGCCACATGTTAGGACACAAAACAATTCTCAGTAAATTTAAAAAGACTGAATAGTGTGGTAAGGCCTGTGGGTAAGGGTACAGATCTGAGGTGAAGGAGGTCAATAAGAAGGAAAAAGGGGATATCCGTAATACTTGTAACAATAAAGATAAATTTAAAAAAAGACTGAACTCATATTGACCATAATGGTATGAAACTAGAAATCAACTGCAAGAAAAAAACTGAAAAACACACAAAGAAATGGAGGCTAAATAACATGTCACTAAACAATGAATGTATTAATAAGAGATCAAGGAAAAATTTAAAAGATAACTTGAAACAAATGAGAATACAACAACCCAAAATCTATGGGACACAGTGAAATCAGTCCTAAGAGAGATTCATAATATTATAGGCCTATCTCAAGAAACAAGACTCTCAACTAAACAACCTAACTTTATACTTAAAGACACTGGAAAAGAAACATCATAAAAAGCCCAAAATGAATATTAGAAAATAATAAAGATCAGAGTAGAAATAAATAGAATTTATTCAGAAAAGAACTAACACCTATTCTCCTCAAACTATTACAAAAAAATTCAAGAGGAAGGAGCACTTCCAGGCTCTTTTTATGAGGCCAGCATTATCCTAATTTCAAAACCAGATAAAGACACTACGAAGGAAAAAAAAATGTAGGTCAACATCCCTGATGAACATAGATGCTAAAATATGGAAAATATTATCAAACCCTATCCAACAATACATTAAAAAGATCATACACTATGATCAACTGGATTTATTCTGGGGATGCAAGGTTTGCATAATATCCAAAAATCAATAAATGTGATACACCACATAAACAAAATGTAATATAAAAACTACATGATCATATTAATAGATGAAGAAAAATCATTTGATAAAAATCCAGCACCCTTTTATGATAAAACTCTCAGCAAAGTGGGAATAGAAGGAACATACATCAACATAATAAAGATCATATGTAACAAACCCACAGTCAACATCATACTCAATGTGCGCTAAAAATGTTTCCCTTAAGATCAGGGGAAAAAATCAGGAATGTCTGCTTGTATCACTCTTCTTCAACATAAGACTGAAAGTCCAAGCCACAGCCAATTAGATAAGAAAATGGGGGGGAAGACATCAAAATTGAAAAGAAGTAAAACTATCATTATGTGCAGATGACACATGTACACAGAGAACTCTAAAAACTCCACTAAAAATACTACTAGAACTGATAAATGAATTCATTAAAGGAGCAGGAATCAAATATCCAGAAATTAGTTGCATGTCTATACACTAATAATTAACTATCAGAAAGGGAAACTAAAAAAAATACCATTTATAATTGCATCAAGAAATAAAATACCGGAAAGAATTTAACCAAGGACGTAAAAGACGTACTCAAAAAAAATTATAAGACACTGAAGAAAAAAAACTAAGATACAAATAAATGGAAGCATATATCATGTTTATAGGTAAGAAGAATTAACATTATTAAACTGTCCATACTACCCAAAGCAATCCATAGACTCAACACAACTACTATTAACATACCAATTAGAACAAATAGTCCAAAAATTTATGTGGAACCACAAAAGACCCCGAGTAGCCACAACAATTATGAGAAAGAGGAACGAAGCTGGAGGAATCACACTGACCTGATATCACATTATATTAGAAGGACATAGTAAGGAAAAGAGAATGGTACTGGCATAAAAACAGACATATAAATCAGTGGAAAATAGAGAGCCCAGAAATAAACCTACACCTTAAGGCTCAATTAATAATTTACAAAGAAATTAAGAACATACAATAGGTCAAGACAGTCTATTCAGTAAGTGCTTTAGGGTAAGTTGGACAGATAAGTGCAAAAAATGAAACTAGATCACCTTTTTACATCATACACAAGAATAAATTAAAAATGAATTAAAGACTTAAATGTTAAGACTAAAAACCATAAAAATAGTATAAGAAAACATAGGCAGGAAAATTTTAGATATTTTCTGTCACAATATTTTTTTCTGATATAGCTCCTCAGACAAGGGAAATAAAAGAAAAATAAAGAAATAGGACTACCTGAAACTAAAAAGTTTTTGCACACTAAAGGAGACCATCAACAAAATGAAAAGACAACCCAATGAATGGAAGAACATATTTACCAATGATTCATCTGATAAGGGGTTAATTTCCAAAATTTATAAAGAATTTATAAAACTCAACTTCAAGAATGGACAGCATAGATGACATAGAAAGTATTATGCTAAGTGAAATAATCTAGTCAGAGAAAGATAAATACCATATTTTTCCACTTACATGTGGAATCTAATGAACAAAATAAACTAACAAGCAAAATAGAATAGACTCACAGATACAGAGAACAGAATATCTGTCAGTGAGGAGTGTAACTGTGTGGGTGAAAAAATGTGAAGGGGTTAAGAAAGAAAACAATCATTCACAGACATAGACAACAGTATGTTGTTTACCAGTGAGAAAGGATGGTAGGGGGAGGTAGGAAAAGGTAAAGGAGAGATAAATGGTGATGGAGGGAGACTTGACTTTGGGCGGTGAACACACAATACAATATTCAGAAGATGATGTATTGTAGAATTATACACTTGAAACCTATATAATTTTATTAACTAAAGTCACCTCAATAAGTAATTTTTGAAAACTGGGCAGAAAAATTAATTATTTTTTATTTTAGCTACACTAAAGTTTATATTACACTAGAGGCCTGTTGCACAAAAATTTGTGCACTCAAGGGGGTCCTTCAGCCTGGCCTGTGTCCTCTCGCAATCTGGGACTCTAAGGGGATGTCCACCTGCTGGCATGCCAGGCCAGCCTGGGTGAGGGGCTGATGGTCATTTCAGGCTGCCCACAGCCCCTTCAGGGTTCAGGTCCTACTGGGGTGCCTGGCTGGAAGCAGGTATCTGGGATTTAACTTCTATAATTGAAACTTTGTTGTCTTGGTCCCCCACTCAAAGCCTGGGTTGCCCCTGGCAACCCAAGGTCCCAGCCCCTGCAAGTATCTGGGGTTTGTTTATCTTCTATAATTGAAACTTTGTAGCCTTGACTAGAGCTCAGGGCCCTGGCTTCCTCCATTGCCCTGGGCAACTCCAGCTCTGTGGCTGCCGCCATCTTAGTTGAGTTAATTTGCATATTTACTCCTGATTGGTTGGTGGGTGTGGCTTGTGGGTGTGACTTGTGGATATAACGGAGTGAAGATCAATTTGCATATTACTCTTTTATTAGATATTTTGTTACATGTTTATTGAAGTAGTGAATTTTTATTTTGCACCACTATACAATGAAGATGACAAAAACTATTGATTTGGTATTATATACTATCATCCTATATAATAAAAGGCTGATATGCAAATCAACCAAACAGCAGAACAACTGATTACTATGACATGCATTGACCACCAGGGGGCACACACTCAATGCAGGAGCTGCCCCCTGATGGTTAGTGCACTCCCACAGGGGGAGTGCCACTCAGCCAGAAGCCAGGCTTATGTCTGGCGAGCATAGCAGTGGCAAGAGCCTCTCCTGCCTCTGCAGGAACACTAGCTATGTCCCACTGATGGCCAGCAGTTGGACATCCCCCAAGGGCTCCTGGACTGGGAGAAGGCACAGGCCAGCCTGAGGGACCCCCAAGTGCAGAATCTCATGCACTGGGCCTCTAGTTCTATAATATTTATTGAATATACAACAAAACTATCATATGCATGACACCTATTTAGTGATGTCAAGAAGTTAAATCATGTAAGACAGATCCTGCTCAAGAAATTACAATTTAGAATTCAAGTCAAATATATAACTTGTGTAGAAGGATAATATTTTGAACATTAAATTGAGATTAATTTTTCTCATTTAAAATAGTATGAAACCTTATAAACATGGATAATGTAAAAAAAGCAAAAAATGCACATGAAACTATCATGTAGCTAAAACTATATTTGCAAACAAATGACACTAACATCAGATAGTGACATATCTATGCTAAAATAAAAATATTTAGTGTGAAATGTTGAAATTAGTGAACGTATCCATTTCAAAGTGGTCTTGGTACTGCCATACCATAGAAAGAGCCCTACTCAAAACTTTGAAATATTTGAACTGAGCAATATAACCTATGAACTAGGCCAAACCAACATTATTTTACAAACAGTGGTTTAGAAAGTAAACAGCAAAGCAAACATCTTGTCCACAAGGACTAGTGATAATAGATTTTCTTTCTAAAAAACAGAATCAGTAATCAGCCTTTTATAGCAAAGGAGTAACTCATTTGTCAGCACCAATAGACAATTATTCTTCTATTCATGGAATTATTCCCTTCATTTCCTCATTAAACACACACACACACACAAATAAAAAACAAACAAGCCATGCCCTTCTGCCCTCCTCCAATTGGTACACTACTTGGGTTTCCTCCTGAATCTGTGCTTCATGAAATGCAATTCCCTTTGACTGGACATAAACACTGGTTGCCTCTCATTTTGGGTTTTTATTTTTAGGTTAACAACAGATAGATATGTTTCAGTAATTTTTAACTGTGAAATATGTTAACAATGTATTTTTTTCATTCCTCTATTGGGTGATTTCCGCTGAAAAAGATCATTAATTTCCAGAAAATTGTATTGCTACTATGTGATCTCTGAACACACGGAGCCAGTATCCACTGATCAAGAAGAAAAAAGGCACTGCCCAGATTTAAAAAATTAATTAATTAATTGCTTGGACTTGACCTTCCAAATAGATTTTCAAAAGCTCTTCTCACAAATAATCTGCAAGACCCAGATTTTACTTTTTAAAAAAAAATCGTAAGTTTAACCTACAAAAACAACAATTAGAGAACTGAGAAGGAAAGAGAAAAATTACTGAATTGTAGAGAGGGCCTTGGAGAGGATTTGGGAGAAGAGAGTTTGCACTTCAATGTAGAGCCTGAACCTGACCTTTCTTTCAGGTTTTAGACCCAGAAGTGCAATAGAAAAGCCCACTAACTAAAGTCAACACTCAAGTTATGGATGATTTAGCCAAGGTATTCCAGAAAACCATCCTGAGAAATAAATATTGATGCTTTCTTGGTGTGATATTGTGTTTTATAATAAGAAATATATCTTTGGTCTTTGTCCCTATTTCTTGCTTAGAGTTGCTAAAACCATGGAATATTCTAAGTGATGAGAGCAATAAAAATGTCTTTTGTTATGTTAATTAAGTAACCTTCAGACTACAGCTATGGATGGGAGCTAGTTCCTAGGGCAGCCAACCAGCTAATTAGTGGGTTGAAACTTTCAATTCCATCCCCTGGACCTCAGGGGACATGTGTGGTTGAATCAATTGTCAATGGTAATGAATTATGACCATGTAATGAAGTCGCCATAAAAACTCAAAAGGACTGAATTCAGAGAGCTTCGGGTTGGTGCACATGGAGATGTGGGGAGAATGGCACACTTGAAGAGGACATGGAAGCTCTGCACCTCTTCCCACATACCCTGCTTGCCTTATGCATTTCTTTTATTTGGCTGTCCCTGAGTTATATCTTCTAATATAATAAAAGAATATTATGCAAATTGACCGTTACTCGAGACACCTAAGCCATGCCCACCAGCCAAGCCACGCCTCCCAGCCAACCAGAGCGGCAGTATGCAAATTAGCCCAGCCAAGATGGAGGCCGGCAGCCATGGAGCTAGAGCAAACCAGAGGCTTCTGTTGCAACTGCCTGCCTAGGCTGGCTGAGCCTCTGCTCACAGCCATGCCCATCAGCCAATCAGAGCAGCTATATGCAAATTAACCCAGCCAAGATGGAGGCCAGCAGCCATGGAGCTAGAGCAAACCAGAGGCTTCTGTTGCAACTGCCTGCCTAGGCTGGCTGAGCCTCTGCTCATGGCCATGCCCATCAGCCAATCAGAGCAGCTGTATGCAAATTAAACCCAGCCAAGATGGAGGCTGGCAGGGCGGCTCTGCACTGGGAGCTTCTGCGGCCGGCATAGCTGTGCCAGGTGTGTCAGCTCAGTGTGGGGGGGGGTCCGGCCTGGGGCCTCCTCGGGGTGTCCAGGAGCAGCCGTCCCGGGTCCACTG
>PVJC01047712.1:0-12798 GCA_004026665.1 Murina feae
GCGCGCGCCTCCGTACCTCTGTACTTTGCTTCCGCCGCTCCTCTGAGTCTCAGACTCTTCTCTAGTTGTAGGATTTTCACTCAGCCAGCTGTCCTGTGGGTGCGAGTGGTGTCCGTGTGTTCTTTTCGTGGTTTTTCTGAAATAGTTGTTCACAGCTGCATATACGGTGTCTACCCTATGCCGCCATCTTGTTTCTCCCCAGAAATCTTTCTTAAAGAGCTCTCTGCCTGGAAGAATCCCTCAAGGAGAGATTGTTTGAACCAGGTCTTGATCAGGAAGAGTTTTCTTACCTGAAACAACAGTATACACAAAGATGAGAAGGCAATGAGGCAGGAGAGAGCATTAGGTTTCTGGGAAGATAGAATACTTTAACTCCAAAACTCAAGGAGTCAGAACCTGAGGAGGTGCAGGAGTTGTCAAGAAGATGTGTGAAAAGCGATTGCCTGCATGGGTTCCTCTCATTGTTTAAAGTTATAAAGGGAGCAACGGAGAGAATGAACATTCATAACAGTTGACTATTAATGAAGAGGTATCAAATTGTAATTAGGTGCTTATTTTATTTATTATCTTGATCTAATTGCACATTCTATACAGTAAAATTAGTAGCCTTGGCCTATGTTTATGCTTAGGTATTTTAATGAAGAGTTCTATTTTTCTTCAAATGGACTAGGGGCCCGGTGCCCTCAGCCCCGCCTGTAAGGGAAGACTCCGTGTTCCGTCTCCTTTGATCTCTTCTCATGATCTGTTTCTTAACTCTGGGAACAATGAAATGACACCCCTGGAAACAGAAACTTAATTCTGGCAAAGTCTCCTCACAAGCCGGTCCTGTGATAAGTGCCTGCCTGCAGGAACCCTAAGCAGCACTTCTGGAAAGCAGTGAGCCGCCCACACCAAGTCTTTGTCGTGTGGTACTTATATCAGGCATCATCTCATCAATCCTTCAGCAGCCCAGCAAGGCAGGCATAAGTATTACCAACCCAAAGACACCAGTGAGGAAAAGGAGCCCTCCCTGGGCTAAGTAGCTTGCTCCGGATCAGATATATGGAGCTGGCAGATCCTGGACTGATGCCAAGAGGTCTGAAGCCCATGCCCAATTCTCAACTGCTTTGCTGTTCTGCTCATTCCCCAGAAGACCCAGGCTTCTTGTCAACCAAGCAGTGGGCAACAGAGAGATGGGAGAACTCCCTAAGGAACTGAGAAGCAGAGAAGCTGGGATACGCCAGGCCATGCGGTGACTTAAGAGGGAATTAGACAACTGATATTCCCTACACAGTTCCTACATGGCGCCATCATTCATGCCCATCTCCAAACTTTCCGGGCTGGAAACACCGAAATTGCCTGGCCTGCTGTGGTTAAAAACTGGCATTGCTTCTCCATTGCTGTACCTTTTTTTCCTTTCAGAACACATTCTTTTCTTTTTTTTCAGTTAATATCACCATCCCACAAATATTTATGGAGCCCCTACTATATGCCAAATCCTCTTCTAGGCAGTAAGGATACCACAATGAAAGATTCTCGTGGAGTTAGATAAGACACAAACAAACAAGAGAATGTGTATCTCATCCTCTCAGCTGCCCTGGGGGTCACAATTCACTATAAAAAAAATGTCATGAATTCTTGGAAGGTCTGCTATCCAAAGGCCTGAGCTTTAGCAAGGAAATAAGCTTTTCTAAAAATCTAGAATGAAAATATAGAAGTTATGCTAAGGAATCGTTGTTGATCATCCTATAATAGGCCTGGGAAGCTAGGGCTACCTTTAGCCACTACAAGTCTATGTGCTTTTAGCAGAAGAGCCAGTTCTTGCAGGTGACTAATCCCAGCTATTCCCACCCGTGCACACAGACTCAAATCGTCACCCTCTTTGAAAGAATCAAACAAATTATTAAGGCTTCATCTGTTTTTGCTTTTCCTTTTAAATCAGTTAGTGTATTGATGTCACATGGAAGACAATTAACTTAACAGTTTTCCCATCATTAGAGCATTTATATAAACCAGTCTTCTAAGAATTGGGAGGTACTAAACAGATGAAACTCAATTTCTAAAAAATTTACTTCTTAAAGCAAAGGGACAATCATCCTAAGCTTGCAACAGATGGTGTCAATATTTTGTAAGTGATATATGACCAACTCTGAGGAAATTTTGATAAGTGTAGACACAGAGAAAAAGTTTGTGTAAGCTCTTTTCCAAATAAAATTTAATAGAGAGTTCTATGCATTATGGGAAAGACATGATTTATAGATTTTTTTTATGTGATGGTCATAAAAAGAACACTGTTTTTAAAATGTATAGGCAAAGGAATCTGATGATCTGTTCCACTTTGCCAGGCAAGTTTAAAGAAAATTGCAATCCACTTACTTTAAAACTAGATTTGCTGAAATTCAGAGCCCATAAGAGTACGAGGTTGAGAAATATTTTCATGGTTACTCTCTCTTGCTTTCCCCCATTTCATTTTTAAATAAAGCTGAACTTTAGTGGAAAACTGAAACTAAGAAAAGATGCTACCAATTCCTTTTTTTAAATACACAGCAAGATCGACATCACAGAAAATAGGAGCATGTTTTAGAATGAACAAGGACCTACTTAAGGAACTGGCCTTATGTAATAAAAGAGCAAATTCAATGAAATAAGGTTATTAACTTATTAATAGTTCAGTAAAAGATTAAAGAGTTGCTTTTGAAATTTTACAAATCAATTACCTTCAGTTAAATTTTAAAACAGGTTTTATAGTCAAAAATGAATTTTTTTTTTTTTGTAGAAAGAGATCAAAATCCAACTGTTCATGTTTGGAACCAATTAAGTTCCATTTTGAAAGCACAAGAGATATTCTTGCTTTTCTAAACCTAAAGGTGCTTCATTAAATGATACTTGAGGCAGCTTCTTCCTATTTTCAATAAGTTACATTTGCTAAAAGCCATTATGAGAAGACATCCGTGATAAGAAGACATGTACCTCAACTGAAGGGTCATTTTGCTGAACAGATCTGAGGAAAAATTCTAAATATCTAGACCAAAGGTGTATGCTTCTGTTTCTATAAACGTAAATGTCTCTGAACTAGGTTCTCGGCAGAGTTTTACTTAGATGATGACACAATTAATTCTGAATAAATTGCCTGAAATATCTGCAGCTACCCTTACCCATCGGCATTTTGTTCGGGGGCAAAAATAAAGGGTCATTTCACCCCTATTAAGTCAAGTTTTGAAACAACAGTTGACAATTTATTGAACTTCTCTTTTGTGACAAGCGCAATGGTACGCACCTTGCATTTTCTCATTTAATTCTCACAACGTATTTATCCTCATGTTTTAGGTGAAACATCCCCTGAGGCATAGCAGCAGATCATCCCAAGTTCACACAGCCAGAAAATGGCAGCCCCCTAAAAACAACCAAGTTCCTGATCCCAGAGGCTGCACTGCTAGTGCTGACCTATATTCTCAGGTGAGCAAATAGAAATCCTTATTGTCTTTATTATTGCCTTTGTCAAACAGATCAAATATGAGCCATCTGTTTATCAAAAAACTCACACCCTAGCTGGTTTGGCTCAATGGATAGAGTATCGGCCTGCAGACTGAAGGGTCCCGGGTTAGATTCTGGTCATGCCTGGGTTGTGGGCTCGATCCCCAGTAGGGGGCATGCAGTAGGCAGCTGATCAATGATTCTCTCTCATCATTAATGTTTCTATCTCTCTCTCTCCCTCTCCCTTCCTCTCTGAAATTATATAGATAGATAGATAGATACATAGATACATAGATACATAGATACATAGATACATAGATACACACACATACACACACACATTCTTACAATTCTTACAATAGACATTCTTACAATTTAGGAAGGGTAGTTAAAATGTATGACCACCTTCACCAAAGCAACGGATGAAAATGTGAGCCAAGGCTGAAATATAGAATTTCTTTCTTAGAACATCATTAAAAAAAAAGAACAAAGACTCTTAATTTTGAAAGTGGGGGTAATTTTTAAACCACAATTTCTCTTCTCTTTTTCCTAGCTTTGGGCAAACGCAGTCTACTGTGGTGATATTTGGGGTTTGTGCTTTAGAACTTTCCATGGACACATCAGCTTCGATGGTTTCATTACCCACCCTCATTATTAAGTAGCATTCAATTAGCTGAGTGTTGTAATGCCAAAGAGCATAAAAGAGAGACAAAATCTCGGGAAGATCTAAGGGTGAAATGGCATTTTTATATTGCTATAAAGATTACTTAACTCTAGTGCAGTACTAATCATCATTTCTGAGACTGAAAACATCCCCGTATGATTAAATATGTAAACTCTCATCATTTCAAACCCAATAAAGACTGTAAAACATTTTTCATGCATCTTATATTTCTAGCATTTTCCGCCCATTTGCCCACATAAGAATCGACTCTGACAATTAAAGTAACTATTTTCCATGACATCTAAAATGGTGTATCCCTTGGGAGTGTTCAGGTACATATACACACATATACACGATTCAGGTAAATATATGTGGAAACTTTGGACATGAGGAGGAGAAAAAAAATGTATTCTATGTAAATGTTGATTTATGTTCATGTTCCTCCCGTAAAAGGCATCATTTCTCATACTGCAAGAAATCTCTCAGTAGTCAGGTACTTCCAAATTGCATATTTGGAAATTAGAATATACAGTAAAAATCATCCTTGAATGTTAATTACAGTTTTGTTTGTATTATCACTAACATTGGTAGGGAAAATGGCTGTTCAACAATAAGAGATTGTTTTTAATAGAATATAAGGCAGTCATTAGAGGTGAGGTTATATATAAATGCTTAATAATATGGGAAGATAGGAGATAGCATTTTGTGATAATAAAAGTCATGTAACAGTATGTACAAAATGATGCCCGGTTTTGTAAAAATTGTATATATATGCCCACAGACCTTTGATTGAAGGATACACAGAAAGGTGTTAACAGAGTTTGTATCTAGGTGGGGGGATTACAAATGATTTCTAATTTTTTCTCTTGAAGTGTGTGTGTTTGCTAAAATATTTCTCTCTGATGAACACAGTTTACTTCTGTTGAAGAAAAAGTAAGGGAAAACACATGAGCAAACCAAACCACCCTCCTTGATGAAATAATCATTTCAGGTCTGAAATGTGAGCCACTTCTTGGATAATGTCCCAGGAAAATTGGTTCAGCTAGACCCAAATGATTAGCCTCTGCTTTAGCCACAACCAGACCCTGGAGCCCACGTGTCTAGTGGCAATGACCGAGACCTAGACAGACGAACTGCTCACAGCATTTGCTTCCCTGGCTGCTCTGTGAGTGGAAACTTGGCAGGGGCAGGTCAAGGCAGTAAGAGTTCAAGTCCATATTGTTCTCTATGACATGGCTCTGAAGAGGCAGAAAAGCAGGGCATGAAAGGGGAGGCTGAGTTGGGCTCTGCCTGAGGCTGACCCCCGCAGGTTCACACATGCTGTCCTGAGTCACAGAGTCATTTTCTCCAGCCTGATGCCTCAGGGTTTACATTTTTCCCTCTTTCTTCCTTCCTTCCCCTCCAACAGAGCTCGTCTGGAAGTAAGAGAGTGTGCCCCTGGAACAGGAATTCAGTTTTCAGGAACGCAGCTCTCCTGGGCACCTTCGGAACAGAGAGTCTGGCACAAATCCCAGATTGCATGTTTTATTATGCGGGTTTTGTGTGTGTGTGTGTGTGTTTCTTATGAAATGAGCAGAGACACTCCAACTCGTTTCAGATAGCAGCCAAAGAGAAATAGCCACATTGTCCCTCTGTAGAAAGTCAACACATTCCAGGCCAAACGGCCCAGCTCCCAGGTCGGCTTGAAAACTTACAGCGAAGGCAAGCTGCCACAGCCATTGTCTTCAGCAAACTGAGGATGCCCCTCCTCCGTGGCAGGCCTGACATGACACATAAAAAGAGAATGCAAAGGTTTGTACCTCCTACTTCTAGGTTTCTCCAGGAGGTCAAATGGTGTTTCGATACAGAAATCACTTCGGAATTTCACCCAGCACAAAGGACAAAAAGGCATTAACTTTGCTCCGGTTTTATCAATAAAGACACTGAAACTGCTTATGCTATGGAAATAGGACAGTTGGGTTCACTTGTTGACCGCCTGGGAGCAGTTTCTAGTGAGGATTTCCGTTTGCAATCAGCTATCAGGTATAATGGCCGTCTCCACAACCAGCCACACCCTGTGGGGGCCAGTGCGAATGAACACTGGTAGCTGCTGCCAGCAATCAACTCCAGATTAATAGCATGCCGCCTGCCCACCGGGGGGTACGTCCACCTCCCTGGGACCCCAGAAGAGAAATTAATTAAGCTAATACATTAAAAACTAAATCCATGTTACTCCAAATTACCACCCCCAAAAAGTTCAGAAAAAAAAAAAAAAAAGCGTGAAATGCCAGAATTGTAAACTTGCATTATGTGTGTTCAGATCCGTGGTGAAAGCGATTCAGAGAAAGAAAACCGGAGATAAAGCAAGCCAGCAAGGGATGCCTGACTCAAGATCCCCATCTAGTGACGTGATGCTGCATAGCAGGTTGTCTGTGTTTCTGAACAGGCCCTGTTGAAGTCAAATGCATTAGGCATTTTCGGGGCTCATTGTTCAAAGTGAGAAACCTCCTTTGATAACGGATTTTTTTTAAAAAAAGTAGCCTCGTCCTAACCGGTTTGGCTTAATGGAAAGAGTATCAGCCTGCAGACTGAAGGGTCCCAGGTTCGATTCCGGTCAGGGGCATGTACCTTGGTTGTGGGCACATACCCAGTGGGGAGTGTGCAGGAGGCAGCTGATGGATGTTTCTCTCTCATCGATGTTTCTAACTCTCTATCTCTCTCCCTTCTTCTCTGTAAAAAATCAATAAAATATATTTAAAAAACAATAAAATAAAAAAAGTAGCCTCAGGAACAACTTACCCACTTTACACAGTATGGTGACTCCCCTTTGAGCCCGATTCATCTGTCTTTGACAGAATCTATTTTGATAGGATCTGCTTCCCAGGATTCATCCTTTATTCCCTAACTCTTGTGGCCCCTGATTAAAGAGGTCAGACACTATTGACATGCGTTTAAGTCATTTAAGTAAAACCGACCTGTTGATGTCACGGTGCATAGACAAAACCAACCCATGGTAATAGAAGTCAAAACAGCTGTCCTCTGCGGGGGGGGGGGGGGGGGGGGGGGGGGGGGGGGGGGGGGGGGGGGGGGATTAGGGAGGTAGGTGAGTGTCTAATTTACCGTGAGAAAATGTCCCACGGTGCCAGGAAGTTCCATGTCTTAATCTGGATGGTACATAGGTGTGTACCCGTGTAAAATACTCAACTATATTTAGTGTACTTATCTCATGCTATACTTGCCTGTATGCATAAATATATCTCAGTAACAAGTGTTTTAAATGGCTCCATAACTTTGTCTTACTCCAACCCTGAGAGGTAATAGCCACAGGACAGCATTTTTGTAGCCTGGTAAAAACCACGAACCCCACAGATTTCTTAGGGATACTCAGGAACTTAGATAAGAAGTTGACTATCCACCCTAAATAATATGAACTAAATGATAACATTCTGAACAGGCCTGTTGAAGTCAAATGCATTAAGCATTTTTGGGGTTCAAAATGATAAATCATTTCTATAATTTGAAAATTTTACAGCAACCCCTTAGCCATGATTTGAAACCAAATAAAAGGGGAGGAGAGGGGGGGAGAGGGGTGGTACTCATTGCCATTGTTGTGGGGGCAGGGCCTGTTTTCTGAGAGGAGCTGTGAGAAGGCCCCCACCAGTCACTGGCTGGGGCAAAGGGTGGAACAAAGGCAAGGGCAACATGGAACAGGTGGTAGATTTGTAACACGGCCGCCACGGACACATCCTGCCGGTCCCTCTTCAGAACCAGAACGTGTGCTTCTGTCGTTTGCAGGACTGCACTCTCCTACGCCTTTCAAGACGATTGGTGATTGGTGACTAACAGCTGGGCCTCCTCTGGTCTTTCCTATTTCTAGGACCCCAAAAGCATTATAAGGAGGACACAGTCCAAGGCCTTTCAAACGTCTTTATGACAGCTTTCGGAGATAGGATCTGCAAATGTTCCTCCATCATTGTCCTTCTAAATTTCTTTTTACATTCCTCTGTCTTACCTTTCCTTCCTTCCTTTCTTTTTTCCCTCTGTTGTAAACTAATACGTCTGCACACATGAGAGAGCATATATAAAGTAACTGGACCTGCAAGATGTTCCCTCCCTCCCCGCCCCCCCCCTGCCCCCGCTTTAGTTCCCTTCTTCCAACCCTCAAACTAATTTGTAACATGCCCTATCCCTACCCCAATTAATCTACTGCTAATACTCCTTGGGTTACTAAAAATGCATTCATGAATATGTATGAATTGTACGCATACATTGGTGTGCTGGTGGATCACATGTGTTCTGTATCTTCTGCAAGGAACTCTGTTATGCTTTGTAATATTCAGCAGGATTTATAAGAAATATTGATGAGCCTGGCCAGCATGGCTCAGTGGTTGAGCATCAACCTATGAACCAGGAGGTCACAGTTCGATTCCAGATCAGGGTACATGCCTGGGTTTCAGGGTGTGCAGGAGGCAGCTCATCAATGATTCACTCTTATCATTGATATTTCTCTCTCCCTCTCTCTTCCTCTCTGAAATCAATAAAAATATAATTTTTTAAAAAAAGAAACATTGATGAAAATACTGTATAAACTGGAAGCAAGGTCCGAGTTGGCATTACAAAGGTTTTACAGTGTCATCTATCCTCACAACTCTTCCTCCTTCCTTCCTAGCCACCACCAGGAGGCTCCCAGGGGGATCACCGCCAAGGACACACATCCTGGGGCCAGAGGGGGGCAGTGTGAGGGAGCAGGGCTTTCGCAAGCCCAGCAAAGCGCTGCAGCCCTGGCTCCCGTGTGGGATGCTCTCTATGGCTTGGCTATTTGAAGACTGAAGACCTGTTCTCTCTGGAAGCCTGGGAAGACCAGAGGGTGAGGTGACCCACGGCTCCTGAGCAAAAGCTCTGAAGGCAGGGCCTCCTCGGTTTGTCCACCTTTCCCTCAGGTTCTCTCCTGGCTGCAGAAGGAATAAGAGCACAAACACAAGGTTAGGGTCTGGATCTAGGGATGAGAGTCCCGTTTTTAGTGTAAGCCATAGGAGACAAATCAGGAAAACAATCGTAATAACTTTCGTACCGAGCAGTGCCTCTGGGCTGGGTATTGGAGTAAGTGCTTTATAATCATGTTTTTATTTAATCCTCACCTTGGGAGGTAAGTGCTACATGTTCCCTGGAGATCAGAAAACTGAGAGGTTCGGTGGATTTTTCTAACTTGTCTGAGATTAGAAAGGTAAAACATTGTGGGACCTGGATTTAAACCTAGGTCGTCTCACCTCTGGTATTTGCAACCCCGCTCACCAGAATCAGGGACCCAGCATCAGAGAGCCCTTAGGTCTCCTCTCCTCATAGCTCCCTCAGGAACGTACCGGTGTGGTCATACTGTGAGAGGCAGCAGTGTCGCCTTCAAATACAGAGAGAACATAGATTTCTTACAGTTTTGCGCATTGGCCAGTAGGAGCGAAGACACACGAACCAGGAGGTAGGGAAGAAACAGGTGAAGGACTGACAAAGCCAAACCTCACACCATGTCAGATTGCTACAGAGCATCGGACTGCAGCTCAGCCTATTAGTAAGACAGAAATCAGCCCAAAGTGAGGGCGGTACGCAACAATAACTTAGCCAATAATTCACTGAAATTTACCGCGTGCTCGTATGTCCGATCCTGTGTAATACTCACAGTACTGCATTGCGGTGATGCGATTGTCCATAAGAGGGAGTGGGGTTGATGCCCTGCCTGCATCCCCTTAGCACTCACCTTTACCACGTGGGTCAACATCGACCTGCACGAGCCAGGAGGCTGCAGGCGCACAGGCAGGCCAGCCTGGTACAGAGGTCACCTCCCTGGGAGTACCCCTCAATAGTACAGAACAGAACTTGGCAAATAAGTGCTTCTCGAGTGCCAAGGACGCGATAAATACATCGCTTCCTCGTCTCCTGGATGGGTTAACTCTGAGGCATGTGCTGCACATGCCAGGGTCGGAGGGTCCCAGTAGGATCCAATCTCAATCGCTCACACTGGGTCCTGCTCAGAGACACGCCTGCCTCGGCTTCCTTTTCCTCCTCATCTCACTTTCCCATCACCTTGGCTTTCTAGGATCCCAAATACTTGCACTCACATGTTTGCTCAGGGTCTACTCCGTGGGGATCCACTCAAGACACCCATTTTAAAACACAAAGCAATGGGAACTTACCAACTGGCCTAAATCACATGTGAATAAGGCCAGATTGCAACCCACCTTAACCTCTTAATCTCTACACTAATGTCACCCCAAACACAGCACATACAGGCGGGATGATTTTAGGTTGTACAGGGATGGAGTGCTCTGTTTTTATTTTAATGTGTATTAAAGGTAATATACACCAGTATTTTAGGTTCTAAGAAAAAAAAAAAAAAACAGTTGGGACCTAAGGTTTTCTTATCACTTAACATTTTTATTTTATCCTTACTGAAAGAACTCTTTAAGGCTTCTTTGGACTTAGGATTTGAAAATAAGTTACACTCAACCATACATACAAACACATAAGCAAATTTAATAGGCTAAAATATTCCTTAGATTTCTCTTTTTTTAATATGTATTTTATTGATTTTTTACAGAGAGGAAGGGAGAGAGGATAGAGAGTTAGAAACATCGATCAGCTGCCTCCTGCAAACCTCCTACTGGGGTTGTGCCCACAACCAAGGTACATGTCCTTGACCAGAATTGAATCCAAGACCTTTCAGTCCACAGGCTCTATCCACTGAGCCAAACCGGTTGGGGTTTTCTAAATTTCTTTACAATCCGGTGTTGAATTCTGCTGAGTCCCTTTTACACTCAACGTCCACCGTGCGCATGGTTTCCCACGGGATATCATCCGCCATGTCCTGGACAGCACAGGGGAGGCTGTGTTTCTTGCATGGTGCTTGCTCTCCTGTGACTTGGGGATTCCCATCCAGGCCACTGACATCTGTTTTCCAAGTTTTTATCTGGTGCCTTCTCCTTCTCACCAGAAGGTGGCAGGCAAGACAGCCAGGTCCCCACTGCTGCCCGGTCCTTGGCATCATTGTAAAACACATCATGACTTCAGTCACATTCACAGTGTGGGGGAAACCTGTAGCATAGATCTCATGAAATAAGGCACACAACCAGCTCGTCAAATCTCCGATACACGGATACTATTACTTGAGAGGAGGCTAGCATAGTTTGTAAATTTTTTAACTACATGCAATGTAAAGGGAAATTCTTTAAACCAAAAATTGCACAGGCAGAATGATATGGCAAAAATTGTGAAGATAGTCAATAATTGAACTTTGAGAAATGCAGCCTTACCCCATGCCACCAGCAGAGGTCTCTGTCACCAGGAATGACCCCAGCATGCCCACTGCTCCCACGCCCTCATGAGACCACCCACTGGGCCTCATTCCAAAGCCTCCAACAATCACACCTACAGCATGAAAGGGAGCTTTCCACTACTAGGTAAAAAATGATTAAAATTTGGGGGAGGGGTAGAAGACGACACCAAAAATCCTATATAATAAAAGGGTAATATGCAAATTGACAGAACAGCGGAACGACCAGTCACTGTGATGTGCACTGACCACCAGGGGCAAACGCTCAATGTAGGAGCTGCTCCCTGTGGTCAGTGTGCTCCCACAGGAGGAGCACTGCTCAGCCAGAAGCCGGGCTCACAGATGGCGAGCACAGCAGGGTGGCGGGAGCCTCTCCCAACTCTGTGGCAGTGGGACATCCCCTGAAGGTTCCTGGGCTGTGAGAGAGCGCAGGCCAGGCTGTGGAATCCCCCGCCAAATGCACGAATTTCATGCACCGGGCCTCTGGTAAGTCAATAAATAGGATCAGAACAATTCAATAGACCACATCAGGTTCCAGTTCAAATTAGAATTGATGTTTGTGAATAAGGAACAAGTTCTAGCAGCGTCTATTTAAAGTTCGCACTACTTTTCAGTTGGACATTTTTTTTAGGTAACTGCAGACTCTTATTGGTGGTAAGATTAAATTTCACCACGGAAACGGAACTGTATACCATTCTTGTCAGCAATGCACATAGACTCAGGACTTTCGCATGACAGAGGGACTTAGACTAATAAATAGTTATGCTCATTATCTACTCTATAAAAGCGAAATAGTAAAATTGACCGTTTCTTCGGGACGCCCAACAGCCAATCAGAGCAATGGCATGCAAATTAGCCCAGCCAAGATGACGGAAGCCCACCCAAACACTGGGTCCAATGGAGCGATGGCGCCAGTGAACGCACAGGGGGAGGCCTGGCCTCTGCCTGTGCGTTTGCCGACGGTGGGTTCTGGGCAGTGGCGGCTGGCTGCAGGGCAGGCGGAAGCCAGGCCCCCAGCTCTGCAGCCGGGGCTGGGAATGGAGCAATCACACAGGTGAATGCACAGGGGGAGGCCTGGCCTCCGCCTGTGCGTTTACCGACGGTGGGTTCCGGGCAGTGGCGTCTGGGTGCATGGCGCGGTGGAAGCCAGGCCCCCAGCCCTGCAGCCGGGCTTGGAAATGGAGCTATCGCGGGCCCACACGACCTTGGAGGCTCATCAGCAGCTGCTCGCCCGCCTGGATCCAACCTTGTGGCCTGCTCTGGGTGTGCGGGAGCTTCTGTGGCCCATGGCAGAGCCTACTATGCAGATTGGCCACAGATGTTCCCTTTGTTGTATGTGTTTTTCCCATTGACCCCTTCCACCTCATATCCAACCCCCCCC